>MCJB01018240.1:95580-107319 GCA_002018475.1 Nicotiana obtusifolia | reverse complement strand
TGTTGCATATCAAAATGATATCTCCACTGTTGACCAAATAGTGGATGAAGTTTTAGAAGATGATTTGGAACATCGTGAACACATATTGGAAGAAGTTGATATTTCCGAAGTAAGAATTACAGAATACGAGGAAGAAGTATCAACTGATGAAGCTCAAACTACCGAGGAAGAAGAATTCTCGGACGAGGAACTATACGACGATGAGCTTTAAACAGTTGGTTTCTTTAACAACTCTCGTTTATAGCTATATATTTTCTTTATATATTTCAATCTAAATATGTATTATATTATGCAGATGACAGGCAAAGGTCGAGGTAACGCTGATTCTAGTACTTCTCGGGGTCGAGAAAAGGGTAAGAAACAAAGGAGGAGGGTAGAAGATTACACTCCAATTAGTCCTGCCGTTCCAGAGTTGCAGATGCCTACGTATCTTCCTCCACCCCGGGGATATTCTGAGCTGCCCCAGTATCACCAGCCCTACACATTCGTGCAAACACCGGGTCTTCCGTCACAGGGCCCCTGGATTGTACGTCCGACGTACAGTCCATCTACCGCACATCCACGTGGATCTCAGCAATCTTCATCGCATGGACCGCATCGGTCCATGTCACATCCACATGGAGCACATTCATCATCGCCGCAGCCGCTAGGGTCACAGCCACTGGGGTTGCTGCCACTCGGGTCGCAGCCACTCGGGTCACAGCAATCAATGACATGTCCCATTGCGGCACATACAGCTGCGTCGCAGGGCTCGCAACCATCTTCGTCGGGGAATCCATCTATTACAGGCATTCGCCTGCGGGATCCTACCTCTGACCCCCCACACCTTCCACACATGCCCCTGCTGATGATGACGAGGAGGTGCATCGGGATGAGTATGGCAGGATCATTATCGTCCCTGAGGGTGACGGGTAAGAGTTATTAGTTATTTTTAACGTTTATTGTTTTCTACGATTTTACTAAGATATTAATGTGTCTTTTTTTTTTAATTACATTAAAGGTTTATCCCTAGTAATGTTACTACGAGGATAATCACCCAAGCAACTTGAAAGCTATATGATGGCCCTTATGCGACTTGGAGTGAATTTCCATTCTCGCTTAAGGAGGAAATTTTCAATGAATTTAAGGTATAAATGTTCTTTCAAGCAGTACAATTATTTATATTTATGATATTTCCATCTAAATACTATGATATTTCCATCTAAATACTTAACTTCTCAAATACAGAGCAAGTGTGTGTGGGAACACCGCTATAGTGCGGAGGTGGCTGCTAACTTCCATCTCAAGGCACGCAAGCGGTTGTCCCATTGCTTTTACAATGCTAGAAGGACGAACACGAAGCCCTCCTGGTTGCAAGATGGTCTATGGACTAATCTGCAAAGGCAATGGGCAACCACAGATTAACTAAAAAAGTGCGAGCAAGCAAAGAAAGCTCGTGCTTCGGAGACGGGAGGCTCTCTGCACACTGGAGGTGCGACCAGCCTCGGTTCAATAAAGAGGAAAATGGTACGTAATTGCTTAATTTAATTTTAATTTTCAACGTCTAATCTTTTTATTAACTAAAATTTATGACTTTTCAGGAGAAGAAGTTAGGCCGTCCGATCAGGCAGGATGAGTTATTCAAGCATAGTCATACTGTTAAGAAGAAGAAAGATTCGGACGAAGAAAGGTAGGTCGAGGACCGAGCCTCAACTGTACATGTAAGTTTTCAATTTTTATTAAGCACTTTGATTTAGTTTTATATACTTTTGAATACTAATTTAATTTTTCTTATAGAGTCGCTTCACAGCTGAGTTGGAAGAGTTTGTACGCAGCCAGCCACCATCTTCATCGGGCGAAACAATCCAACCGTCGGACGAGGATGCTGAGAGACTATGGACGCAGGCGGCTGGCGGTCCAAAAGGGAGGAAGGTATACGGGCTTCCCGCTAAGCAATTCCACCGCTATAGGTGTGGAATGCAAGGAATAGGCACTTCCTCGCAAGCGGAGTCGCTTGATAGGGATAGCCTCTCCTCTATGCGGGAGCATGTAGCAAAGCTCACATCCGAGCTAGAAGCTGCCAAGGAAAGAGAGAAGGAGAGAGAAGAAAGAGAGAAGGAGAGAGAAAAACTTAGAGATGCTCAGTATGCTGCTGTACAAGAGCAGCTCAAATCTCTCTTGGCTTCTGGCTCTTTTCCGATTCCTCGGTCACGTGAATCATCGTCGGATGGTCAGCTTGATGATGACACTTCATCCGGCGATGACGCTCATGATGTAGACATTAGTAGACGTTGAATTGTAATAACAGCTTATATAATGTATAAGTTCATTTGAACTTTAAACCTTGTTATTGTTTAATGTTGTTGTTTAATGATGTTGTTTAATGATGTTGTTTATTGTTGTTGTTATTCTCGTTGTTGTTTGTTGTCGTTGTTGTTGTCGTTGTTGTTGTTTTCATGGCATAAAATGCTTATTTTAGGAATTTGGTAAAACTGGCAGGTGGTGTAGCTGCCAAAACAGGCAGTTTCTAGAAAAAATGAACCAAAAATAGCGACCAACTTTGGTCTCAAGTTGGTCGCTATTTTGCTGGAAAAAAAATTGAATCTGCAAATTAGCGACCAACTTTGGTCGCTATTTGGTCGCTATATCACCAAATAGCGACCAAAGTTGGTCGCTAAACAAAAAAATAAAAAATAAAAATCAGCAGTTAGCGACCAACAAAGTTGGTCGCTATTTTAGAATTTTAAAAAAAATATAATTAATTTAGGGACCAGTTTTGGTCGCTATTGACCAGATTAAATTAATTTAAAATAAAAAGAAGCGACCAAGGTTGGTCGCTAATTAGCGACCAAAGTTGGTCTCTATATGTTTTTCCGGAATGTTTGGTCTTTTTGTGTTTGAGACCAATGTTGGTCGCAAATTAGCGACCAACTTTGGTCGCTATTTGTTTGTGACCACCTAATACTGATCAGGCCATTGTGGTCGCTTTTTGGTCGCTTTTCTGCAAATATTGACCAACTTTGGTCGCTTTTTTCGGTCGCTTTTCACCTGATTTTTAGTAGTGAATACCTCTCAATGTAATTTTTGCAAAGTCACTCGATTAACGTCTTTGCATCTCTTTATTTTTGAATTTCAACGTACCATAATGGATGACACAATCACACAACATCAATGCACCAGTGAAGGAAATTAATGCAGATTTAAGAGCAAGAAACGTTGAGATTTTATACTTCTTTTTGAATAAAAGAGTGATATTCCAACATTGTTATTACCAAAAAGTCACAAAAGAAAACAAAGTGAATGAGGCTTCAAAGAAATTTTTGCAATTTCATTTTCTTTTATGTTACTTTCTCACGTAAGCCTGTGATTCAACAGCCACTATTGGATGAAGCTGCAAAGTCATTGTAAAACACCAGACGATTTTTTTCTTTTAGGATTGCTTATAGTTTAATTGGACTCATTATCTTCTTGTATAAATGCCTACCCAAATTTTATTTGTCATTCTTATTTATGTTCTCTGACTTTCTATCTATATTGGTGTGTTACTGATCTAATAACTTTGAATTTTTTACACAATGATACAAGAATAAAATTGTATCTTTTTCAGTTTAACATTTGAATCTCTGGTTCCCTTCTTCCTAATGGACTACGTGGACCCTAGGACTGAGGACTCTTAGAAAGAAGGATTACCGTACTGGCTTACCTTATTAAGAACAGACTTTTTTCTAAGTTAAAATATTTAAAGCTCCCTAAGCCTGTATATACTGTTAAACGGAAGTATGTGTTTGTCATCAACTTGATGCTCTTCCCTCTTTCTGTAAAATGCTGGAAAGTTTTTCTTGCATGTTCTGTAAAGAAGAATCAATTAAGAGCTAATTTTCAACGGTAAAGAAAAACTAACCCATTTTAAGTAAATACCAAGATCATATTAGATTTTGCTGCACAAATTTTTCACACAAATTATGCGTCAACATAGACGATTTTGTTACTAATCAAAATTAGTTTCTTAATTGGTAAAAAATATGCTAAATTTCCTTCAGTAAAAAATACAAGAACTTCCAACAAAAGATGCCAACACGTCGATACACAAACCTTTACATAACAGCAAAATTATTATTCAGTCTTATGACCTCAAGCTTTATTTGGCGACTATGTTCCTTGACAACCTATAGCCTAGACCAATATCAACCTTCAAGACAGATGCAAAACAAATTATTGTATAAAAAAGCCAAAATGCATGATAGAGACAAGTTGGAGGGTAGAAAAAGTTCTGAACATCAATTTGTACAATTTTAAGATGCATATAGGCAAAGATACAATTTTCCTCTCTGATTCCAACTTTCCAAAATATCAAACAAAATTTTTTGTGAAAGAGAAGAAACTTGAAGAATAAAGGGCGAATGATGCTACTTTAAAATTCAGAAATAACATATCAAAATTAAAATGTGATAGCATTCATAAAACAAAGAACATACTGAATGAAAGTTGTACTCCTTCGATCCAGCAGAATTCGAAAAGGGTATTGCTTCAACGATTCCAGTAACAAATTAAAAATGTTAAAACCATCATTAAATCCCCAGTCAGTTTCTCATAAGGTTACTGAAAGAAATTATTTATGAAAGGCACTTTTCTTTATTTTGTAACTGGAACATCATTAAAATTTAAGGGGACTACCTATTAAACTTAAACTAATTACCCCACTGTACTCACTTGGATAATAATTACTAGACATACCTATTTCATATAAAATTATTACTCACTACCCATTAAGAAAGTCTTTAAAGGCTTCAGGGGCAATGAACCCATACCTAACCCACACATGATCTTCCTTCCTTCAATCCAAAGTAAGAAACGTTTTATTTCCCTCTTCATCGATTTCCTCTTTTTGTTCTTATTTTTATTTTCATAAGTAAAAATGTTTATCTGATAGGCAATATTTTTGTGATATTCACAAAGTAGAATATTGATAAATTAATGGGTGCAAGGAGTATCAATTTTGATGATTTTGTGTATATAACAAAAGATGTTTGTTCAATATCTACAAATTACGATTCAATTAACTCACTACGTGCATGTAGTTTAATTTTTTCTTGCTTAATAAAATCGTCACCTATTGAATACCTTTCATCGCCACAAAACGCTCTCTCCCTCCCTACAAATGTTATATATTCTCATCACTATTTGTTCCAGTTCGAGTCATTTCAATTGTGATTTCATTGCTATTAAATATTGCTTATAATACCTTCTGGAAGTTCATACTGAAATTTGATCGCATTCGGACCTGATTGAGATTGAAATTTTCAGCTGAAAATCGAAAAAAACATAGTTACCCAACAATATACTGATATGGTATACAATATGCTGTAGGAGTATATAGCTATACTGCTACAATATACTGTTATAGTATACAATATACTGCAATGGTATACAGTAGTAAACGAAGAAGAACACGTTACCCAACAGTATACTACTACAATATACAATATACTGGAGGAGTATATAGCTATACTGCAACAGTATACTATTATAGTATACAATATATCATAACAGTATACTGTAATAATATGCAATATACTGCAACAGTTTTGATGTAATATTATATAATATACCATAATAGTATACTTCGACTGCTATTTGTTGATTCATCTATGTGCTACTGTGCAAAGCTAAATTCATGGTTATTGTAACATTATACTGTTATAGTATACAATATAATATAACAATATACTATAATAGAGAAGTCATTTTTAATATTTTTAATTTTTTCAACTATGTCCTTGCAAATATTTTCTTAAATAAATTTTTTGATGGAGTTCCATGAAAATAATATTTATTGTACAAAATAGTAATATGGGAAAAAAGGAAATTAAAAAAATGTTGAATGAAATTAGGAAAGGAACGTAAAATTAAAAAAAAAAACAAAAGGAAAGAAAAATAAAAATAAAAAATAAAAATAAACGAGCCAAATTGAGTATAAAACCAGATTATGGTGAATAAAGAAAATAAAGAATAATATGATTCTAGAAAAAAATATATGAACAAAAAAAGAAAAGAAATAAAAACGAGAAAAAATAAAAGGAGAAATGAAAGAAAAAAAAAATAGAGAAATAAAAAAGAACACGAGAAAAAAAGAAACAGTTACCCACAAAAGCTACAATGGGTAGAAAGGGTAATTAGTTTGGTGTATAGAAAAACCAATGGGTAGGCAATGGTAATTAGTTTAGTTTTTGTGGGTAAAGCTATAAAACTCCCATATATTTTGCCAATTGTAACTCAAAAGTCCCTATACACTTTTAGGGCATATTAAATATTATGTTTCATATATTTTTTTTCTACCAAGCATTTAAAAGATTAAAAACACCCATTTAACCATGACCCAACCTGCTGAAGGGAAAATTGAAAATTGCTTTCACTCGATTATTTCATAACAAATTGAATTAAGCAATTGTAACTCATTAAATGAAAATAGATAAATGTGGATTAGTTTTTGAAGTATATAAAGAATTGCATATAGAGAATTAGAAATTACTGAGTAAATGATGAATTGTGTAATTACCCGAATTTTTGAAGTGATTTCTTAAGTTTAATTTGAAGTGAATTTTTATGTTATCGATGTCCGTTTGGAGTTTTGAGCCTTGGAATAGGTTTGTATCGTGATTCGTGACTTGTGCGTAAAGTTTGGCGTAATTCCGGAATGTTTAAGTATGAATCTGACGCATTCGCCGAAGTTGGAATGTTGAAATTTAAAAGAAGGATTTTGATCGTCGATTCATAGTTTGGATGTGGTTTGGTGTGATTTGAGGCCTCGAACATGTTCGTGTCAAGTATTGGGACTTGTTGGTATGATTAGACGGGGTCCTGGGGACCTCGGACGTGATTCGGGATGCTTTCGGACCAAATTTGGCAGTTTTGATATTGCTGGTGTGCAGGTGTGCTTCGCGAAGGCAGTCCCGCGATCGCAAAGAAGGCTGATGAAGGGCCCCTGTTTTTTGCTCTTCGCGAACGCGAGGAGGCTCACGCGTATGCGAAGAAGGACCTGGTTATACTTCTGCGAACGCGTAGGCTTCTCCATGAATGCGAAGAAGGCTGTAATGGCTGTGTGGCAGAAGGCCTTCGCGAACGCGAACATGAAGGGCAAGGTCAGCTGGGCATCGCGAATGCGTTCAAGAGGTCGCGAACGTGATGAAAAGTCAGGCCTAGGCAGATTTGTTTTAAAGCGGGATTTGGCCCATTTTCTTTCATTTTCACTTGGTTGGGGCGATTTTTGGAGAGTTTCAAGGGGAGAGTTTTGTCATCTACGTCAAGGTAAATAATTCCCACATAATGTTAGGGAAATACATGGATTATATGTGGATTTAAACATGAAAATTTATGGAAATATTGATATTTTAAGAGAAAAACCTAGAATTGATAATTTCTGATTTTGATCATGGTTTTGGAAATGAAATTAGGAATAAATCATATATTTGAGTTTGTGGTATCGTGGGTAATAATTATCTTCAAGAATATTCGGAAACCGGGCACATGGGCCTGAGGTTGCCTTGTCGAGCGAAGTTGGTAACTTTTATAAATTGAAATTATGATGTTGAAGTATATTTTTATTGGTTTTCATGATTGTTTGACTAGTTTCATATCGATGAGCAATGGTTTGAGGTGCTAGAGAGGCGTCGGAGCCAGTTATAGAACTTCGGAGCGAGGTAAGTCTCTTGTCTAACCCTATGGGGTAGGGGTGGGGGGTGGGGGATTTACCCCGTAGGTGTTGTTCTTGTTGTATGCTACATGTTGTGGGAGCTGCGCTTATACGAGGTGACGAGTGTCTGTGCGTATGCTAGAATTCCTGATTATGTCTGGGTAGACTTAGGTTCACGCCATGCTTTAATTGTACCATTTGAGTTATCCTTGCCTGTATAATTCCTTTATTTCACGTTGCGAACTGAGACTAGGCTTGCGTAGAGTGATAGACTCGCTATTGTAGAGATTTGACGAGCTACTTGATTAGCCGCGGAGTAGTTGTGCTTACTTTACGAATTTCTCTCGCGTTGTGCATTTTCGTCGAAAAGCTTCTTTAAATTTCATAACTCACACGTATATTTGTGAGTGGGGTCAAGGACCCGTTAAAGTATCTATTTTTATGGGATTGGGCCGTTCGCTCGGTAGTATCATATTCTTATTGGATCGGCCTGTTTGCCTCGCAGTATGACAACATTACTCTTATAGAAGCGGACCTTTCGCCTCAGCAGTATAATAGATGCATCTATGGTGAGCTGTATTATAGGTTATGGTTCGCAGCACACATAGTCTCCATCAGAGTTGCTTACATCCTCCTGTCTAACTTGTATTCCAGACATATGTGGTATTTTATTATATTTCTTAGTAAATGCTCATGCACTTGTGACACCGGGTTTTGGGGGTTTCTAGCGGATGTTTATTATTGTAGTCACATAATTATTATTATTTTATCTTGTAATTTATACTTTATACGGAAATTGGTAAATAAAAATCACTGGTGTTCTATGAGTACCATATTTCACTCTATTTGTTTAATGGCATTTATTATTTTAAAGATAATGAAATAAGTAACTAAGTTGGTTAATCACCGTTGGCTTGCTTAACGGTGGCGTTAGGCGCCATCACGGTCTATGGTGGATTTTGGATCGTGACAGCTTGGTAGCAAAGCGTTAGGTTCACTTAGGTCTCACGAGTAATGAGCAAGTCTAGTAGAGTCTTGCGGATCGGTACGGAGATGTTTGTACTTATCATCGAGAGGCTACATTGCTGTTAGGAGCACTTCACTTCTTGATTACTTGTTGTGCAATTTGATTCTATTGAGGATCATGCCTTTGTTTCCTTTCTATTCATTCTTATACGATGTGGAGTGCTAGTTATCAATTGGGCATCGAGGAGTTATAATGATACTGCAGATGTGGTGCAAGATGTTTCTCCCTGCGTATTTGATTGGGCTATTGTCGTCGCCTCATGGAGGGATGTTCTATCATTTCAACATAATGTTAGTGTTGACTATGCGTTCGCGGATATGCACGATGCATTATGATGTTCATGAATGGTTATCACGCGGTGTTGGTTTAAATGGTAAGGTGCTTATTTATGTGCCGTGACAATGAAAGACTCGAAATAAGGACTACTCGGTTCATGGCCTAGAGGTTCGACATTTAATTCCAGCAGAGAAAAAGCGATCAGACTATGGGTGTTCAGCCTTTGTTTGATGGAGTAACGAGACTTGATATTTTCGAGTGTGGAGGAAATTGGTATGAAAAAGTGGCATTTCACGTGTGTAAGTCCATGCGATAACCAAATAGCAATGAGCTGTGTTCTTTTGTGGATTTGGTGACCGATGTCATTGTTGATGGTACAAGTGCTACAATCAATGTTGGTAATAAGCTGGAAGTCGTCTTGCTCAACTTTAACGATGACGAGACGGATGGCTTCATGGAATGTGTTAACTTTTTGCAAGGAATGGGGTCGTATAACTATGCACCCCGGACATATTCCTTGGATCTTGAAAATAGGATGACTCCACCTACAAAGCCTTCTATTGAAGAGCCTCCTACCTTGGAGTTGAAACCATTGGCCACACATCTTCGGTAAGAATTTCTTGGTTCTTGTTCTAGTTTACCAGTTATTCTTTCCTCTTGTACGACTAACGTGCAGGTAGATTCCACATTGGCGGTGCTATAAAAGAGGAAGAAGGCTATTGGATGGACCTTGGTGGATATTCGGGGTATAAGCCCCGCCTTTTGAATGCATAAGATCAAGTTGGAGGATGGCGCTAAACCATCTATTGAACATCAAAGGAGACTCAATGAGGCTATGAAAGAACATGTCAAGAAAGAGATTATCAAGTGGTTAGATGCCGGGGTTGTCTACCCCATCTCCGATAGTTCATGGACTCTTCGGTTCAATGTGTCCCAATGAGGGGGGCATGATGGTGGTCACCAATGACAAGAATGAATTGATTCCTACAAGAACGGTAACCGGTTAGAGGGTGTGTATGGATTATCGCAAGTTCAACAAAGTCACAAGGAAGGATCACTTTCCACTTTCCTTCTTAGATCAAATGCTCGATAGATTGGCCGGCCATGCTTTCTATTATTTTCTCGATGGGTACTCGGGCTACTACCAAATTGTCATTGCTCCGGAAGATCAAGAGAAAACAACTTTTACATGTCCCTATAGTACTTCTGCTTTCAAGCAGATGCCATTTGGTTTGTGCAATGACCGGCGACTTTTCAAAGGTGTATGATGGCTATTTTCACGGACATGGTGGAGGACTACCTTAAAGTTTTCATGGATGACTTCTCGATGGTTGGAGATTCTTTTGATGATTGTCTTGCAAATTTGGACAAAGTGTTGGCTAGATATGAAGAAACAAATTTGGTACTCAATTGGGAGAAATGCCATTTCATGGTTGAGGAAGGTATTGTCCTCGGCCATAAAATCTCAAGAAATGGAATTGAAGTTGACGAGGCAAAGATTGAGGTAATTTCTAAGCTTCCACCCCCAACTTCGATAAAGGGTATGCGAAGTTTCTTAGGCTATGCGGGTTTTTACCGGTGCTGCATCAAAGATTTCTCTAAGGTGGTGAACCCATTGTGCAAGCTTCTTGAGAAGGATGCCAAGTCTAATTTCAATGATGATTTCCTGAGAGCTTTTGAATTGTTGAAGCTCAAGTTGACAACTAGTCCCATCATCACCGCTCCAAATTGGAGTGTGCCTTTTGAACTCATATGTGATGCAAGTGACATAGCGGTTGGGGATGTTTTGGGGAACGTATCAACAAGATTTTCCATATGGTTTACTATGCTAGTAAGACCATGAATACTGCCCAAGTCAACTATACCATTACAGAGAAAGAGCTCCTTGCTATTGTGTTCGCAATTGAGAAGTTCGACCCATATGGGTGCAAAGGTTATTGTCCACATGGACCATGCATCGCTTCGTTATCTTATGAGAAAAAAGGACTCCAAAGCTCTGTTGATGACATGAGTGCTCCTGTTACAAGAATTTAATATTGACATCCAAGATAGAAATGGTAATGAAAATCAAGTGGCATACCACTTGTCTTGTTTGGAGGAGGAGGGGAGGCCGCATGATGGTATTGAAATCAATGACTCCTTCCCCGATGAGCAACTTTTGGCAATTTCAATGAACGAGGTGCCATGGTTCGCGGACTTAGCAAATTTCTTGTGTGTGAAATTATTCCGTATGAGTTCTCTTCAAGCCAAAGGAAGAAGCTCAAAAGGGATTGTCAAGATTATTATTAGGATGAACCATACCTTTTCTGGATTTGTACGGAGGGGATGATTAGGAGGTGTGTACCAAAAAGAGAAAGGTAATACTCTTGGGGCTCGTCATTCTTCGCCATATGGTAGTCATCATGGTGGAGCTAGAATGGTGGCCAAAGTGCTTATTGTGATTTCTATTGGCCCACTCTTTACAAGGATGCTAGTGAGTTAGTGAAAAGATGTGACGAGTGTCAACAGGTCGGTGGAATCTCAAAGAAAAGTGAAATGCCTCTCACCACTATTTTGGAGATTGATATTTTTGATGTGTGGGGCATTGACTTCATGGGCCCTTTTGTGAGTTCTTGTAGAAACACCTACATCTTGGTCACGGTGGATTATGTGTCCAAATGGGTTGAGGCCGTCGCTTTACCCAACAATGAGGCGAACAGTGTAGTGGCTTTCTTGAAAAAGAATATTTTCACAAGGTTTGGTATTCCACGTGCAATTACAAGCGATT
>MCJB01018240.1:54851-95560 GCA_002018475.1 Nicotiana obtusifolia | reverse complement strand
GGTCACATTTTTGCAACAAGGTTTTTGACACTTTACTTGGCAAGTATGGTGTTACTCACAAATTCATGACTCCCTATCACCCACGAGCTAGTGGGCAAGTGGAAGTTTTCAATCGGGAGATAAAGAGTATCTTGTCCAAAACGATGAATCCTAATCGGACGGATTGGTCCAAGAAGCTTGATGATGAATTATGGGCTTATCGTACGGCTTATAAAACAACTATCAGAATGTCGCCATACCAGTTGGTGTTTGGAAAAGCTTGTCATCTTCCGGTGGAACTAGAGCACAAGGCAATGTGGACTCTAAAGAAGTTGAATCTTGATTGGGATGTAGCCGCTAACTTGAGGGTTGCACATTTGAATGAATTGGATGAGTTCCGGTAGCATGCTTATGCGAGTTCGTCCTTGTACAAAGACAAGATGAAATATCTCCATGACAAATACATTTGGAACAAAGAGTTCAAGGTGCACGATCTTGTGTTGTTGTTTAACTCAAGGTTAAGGATGTTTCCGGGGAAGCTAAAATCCAAGTGGAGTGGTTCTTTTGAAATTGTTGGTGTGACACCTTTTGGCGCATTAGACTTGAAGAACAAAAACAATGAAGTATTTCGAGTCAATGGTCATCGGGTGAAGCACTACTTGGGAAATGTTAGAGATAGCTACATGGTGGGGGTCATTCACTTCACTTGAGGGTACTTTGCGTCGTGCCGCGACATTAAATCAGGTGCTTCTTGGGAGGCAACCCATGTCCTTTTCTAACTTGTTATTTGTGTTCTAACTTGATGTGAAGTGTGCTACAAGGATGAGTGTGACTTACAACAAAGGTGGACAAAATGTGGCTAAGTGTTCAAGATTGCACGGACCGCACATTCTATGTGCCGCGACAGAAGAACATTGCGGCCATACATTCTTCTTGCAGATCGTGCATTTGAAATATCAAAATACCAACTCTCTGAAGTTTGAGTTTGTCAGTGCGGAGGTCGATGTGCGACCGCACGTGAAATCTGCCGCACCTGAAAGTGTGCGAACCGTGGATAGAGTTCTGAGATGAGACCCCCAGGCGAAAGAGTGCGGACCGCACATGAAAATGTGCTGTTGCACTCGTCTCTTTTCTCTTCTCAAAATGGTTGGTACAAATAAAAGAATAGGGTTCATTTCACACTTTTCCCTCTCTGAACAAAACACTGTTGCTCTGCTGAATTTTCTTGGAAATTTTTCACTGTCCTCACACACAACCACCTTGATTATTCACTCATTATACCTGCTATGCTTCAATTTCATGTTAAATTTTTGTGTTACTTTAATGTGTAGATTTTTAGTTTTTTTTAGGCCATCTGTTATTAGAGTTCAATTATGTGTCCATGTGAGATAGATCTGAAGTGGGTAAACTTACTACATGCTCTACTGGGGTTGGGTGAGTGAAATTTAATTTTTTCCAAATGTTGCCATGTTTATATTTGCGGGAAATTGAAAAAACCTAAGTAGAAAGGTTTGTTCGTAACTTATTAAAATCTGCGGCAGCACTTGAAATTGTGCGGCCGCAGTCAGCAATATTGGCAACTCAGTGATGAAGGAATCTGCGGCCGCAAGTTAAAATGTGCGGACCGCAGATTTCCCTCTGTGGCTGCAGATCTGCCCATTCTCTATCATCAGAGAGTCATCATTTTTGAGCCTCAGAAGTGCGGCCGCAAGTTAAAATTTGCGGACCGCACTTCCCTTCTGCGGCCGCACAACAGAATTCAGCGGGCCGCAACTCTCTTCAACCGCCGCACATAAAAAATATGCGGACCGCATATCCCTTTTACCTACAGACATGTATTACAATCATAACCCTATTGTGTCCAATTGTTTCTCCCTTACCTACATAAGTCCTGCATGTGTTGAACAATGAATTGCCACTAACAATCCTCTTTGTTTTGGTACAAACAATGGTTCGATTAAGAGGCCGAAGCGACACTTCAAAGGGAAAAGGTGAATCTTCCCGGGTTCGAGGTATGGGTACCTTCCCCTTGGCTAGCCAAAGACTATCAGAAAGAAAACCACAGCCGGCCGAGGGAGAGGTGCAGACCTCTCTGAGTCTAGCTCCTATATCCC
Organism: Nicotiana obtusifolia; assembly: GCA_002018475.1. Classification (NCBI taxonomy): domain Eukaryota; kingdom Viridiplantae; phylum Streptophyta; class Magnoliopsida; order Solanales; family Solanaceae; genus Nicotiana; species Nicotiana obtusifolia. Next base: position 93,467 of record MCJB01018240.1, on the reverse strand, counting down.
ATCTAGGGAGGTGTCAGAGGGCAACTCAGCCTCTATTCAGGAGGAGCAAACGACCATACAGTCGAGGCCACAGGGGAGATACCAGCTCAGGGATGAGTCTTCTTCATCTCACAGCACCTCCAAGGGATCGGAGAGTGCTAGCCAGGCTTCTGAGCCATCAGCTACACCAGTCCTTGAGGCACATGTTATATATGAGATCCCCAATAATGGTAGGGAGATGCTACAACTACAGGTCTGGAGAGATCAAAGAAGAAGGATGTCTGGGAGGATAGATTTTTCAGCTTGGCCACCTTCGCTAGTTTTCGTAGGTAGTGGCCAATGAGGTCGTAGACTCTTGGCTCCAGTTCTTATTGAAAGATTTGGAGACATACAACCCGCCAATATTGAGACAGTTCAGGGAACGAAGAGGTTGGATGTGGTTTACCGAGAGAGTGGAGGATGCCAAAGAATACCTCGTCCAAGAGTTATATGCCAATGTTGCTCATATAAAGAAAAGGACGAAGGTGACCAAAGTGCGCAACCTCAAGGTGAGGTTTGATTAGCATACGCTAAACGCGTACTTGGGCTTCAAGGATGTTGAGCCAAAGGAGTATCTAGAGAAATGCGCAATGAAGAAGGAAGCCCGACCTTGGCTGGCTGAGATCTTAGCACCATCGAGGCCACCACCACCATGGATTGCTGCTGGGGTTCCCATCCACCGGAGCACTTTGAGTTTTGAGGCAAAAGGGTGGCAAACCTTTGTCTGCAGCAGATTGGATCTAAGCCAGAATGAGACTCATCTTCCTATTCCTCAGGCAAAGCTTGTGGCTTCCATCATAGTCGGGTACCCAATCAATGTGGGTGTTGTGATGTCGGCCAACATATCCGTGATTGCACGGAAAGATAGCTCAGCCTACCCTTATCCCAACACTATCATAGAGTACCTCACCGATGCAAAGGTAGAGCCCAGAGATTTTGACACCAAGGTTAAGTCGAAGAATCCATTCGACCGGTATTCATTGATGGATGCGAGAAACCCAAATGAGAAAGTCTAGCCGTCTACCACCATATGCCAGTCTGATGAGCCAGCAATGGTAGTTACTGACACAACTGATCTTCCATCCACCTCTACTGATCCTTCTTTCAGTGCCGCTGCTATGCCTCCGCCATCATCCTCAACTCCTACCACAGCCCCTAGGACAGCTCTGAGGCTAGTGCCCATGCCCACAGCTCCATTATCTGCGCTACGAGTCTTCCAGACATTAACGAGTCTCAAAAACTGAATGCAGACAGCTATTACAAAGTTGTCTGGCTTATCTAGTACTGTTGCAGCGCAGTCCACTACACAGGCACCACAGCCCCCTTCTGACATTGATGAGACGATGAAGAAGATTCTAGAGAACCAGAAGACGATTATGGACACCTTGGTACAACACGAGTTAGTTATTGAGGAGCTGGGACAGGAAGTGAAGAAGATGAGGAGTCGCATGCAAGCAATAAATCAGTGGACAAGCTCCGAAAGGAGGTGATTAGACTTGCCACAGTCGGAGACCTACCTTTTGATATGCTGCTTGACCCGCACCAGTCCGCCCCAGATCCTTTAGCACCATCTGCATCGGTAGCACTAGCTGGCCAGTCTGAAGAGGCAAACCTTGTTGCCGACACTGCCGAGGCAGTGTGTGCGATATTCGCCACTCCCGCCACGCCTAGATATGATGATGATGGGATTCAATTGGCTGATCCTGAGGGAGATGATATTGCTAGGGACACTGAGATGTCCAAGGATCTTAGGGAGTTTTTCTTCACCCTCTCTCCTATTACTCTTATTTTGCTAAGCATTGGGAACAATGCTTACTTTTATTCGGGAGGTGGAGTTCATTTGATACATTGGCACATTTTGGATACACTTGATCTGTAATAATTTGATGATCCTCTTTCTTTCCTTATTTGTATTTATCTATCTTTAGTAGTTATTGTCCACTAGCTTCTTTATTTTTCCATCTTAGTTTTTGTTTTGTTAAGTAGCTTTTTTTTATGCTTTCGTAGATAATAAGCAGTTGGTTTCTTAATGCCATAGTTCTTTCCAAAGGTAGTTTTGTGTGAACCGGGTTACTCGTCCCAACAATTGATGGCGTGACAACCTTCTTAACGGAATGAGTCCATTTTTGTATTTAGGTAATAATAGTAGTAGTAGTAATGAATAAAAAGGCCTAATCAAGTCATTCTTGAAGAGTTAATCATGCTTCATGTGGTACCGACACACTTAACTACGTGCTTACGGTTAGAGACAAGGTTTTTAAAAGAAATAGCTCTAGTTAGTGATTTGTGACTCTTAAGTTGACTTTGGTGATCATCGAGTGGTTTATTGGACCATAGTGATCTTCAAACTTGAATGTTGTGTTGTAGGCTCTTGACTCTATCCTCTTTTAAAATCTAGTTGCGTACGGGGTGAGATGAATTGTTGCTAGTCCAAGTGCTCCTGCGAATCGTCTAGAACTTGCCCCGAATGTGTTTCAAGGCGAAATCCTAAGTTTTGCTTGGTAAGAGAAATGATTGTAGGCTTTCCTTGGCCCGTTTGAGCTTTCTATTTCCAACCAATGTCATTATCCCTAGTCAACCCCCTTTGAGCCTCTAGCCTTTCTCACATGATAACTATGCTATAAGCCTTTACCCGTTTTGTCGTGACCCTCTCTTGGCACCTGGACTTTCCTTAACACTCTTGTGAAATAAGTGGCTTAAAGCATAAGTTTGGGGAGATATGAGGAATTTGAAAAAGGTATCAAGGCACAAAATGAGAAAAGAAATTATCTCTATGAAAAGAGAAGGCAAGAAAAGAAAAAGAGCAAAAAGAAAAATGCAAAAAAAAGAAGAAGAAAGGATAAGTGAAAGGGTTGATGGATTCAAAAATAGGTAATAATCCCTAACATGAGCATCAAATGGGAGAAAAAGAATGAAATGAACTAGAAAGAGTGATGTTAAGTCTCTCTAGACCTCAATGAAAAGAAAATGCCTCTAAGAATTGGTAATTATGAGCCGAAAAATGAAAATGTAGAGTGCTTAAGGAAAGGTGTAATCACTTATCCATATGGTATCCTATCCTAATCCAAAAGCTTTCATTACTACACAAAAGAATTCCTACTTGATTTCGAACCGAGTGAGCTTACATTAGTGATGATCTACAAGAGGGGCAAGCCTATGGTACTTGAAGACGTACTTGTGACATTCTCTTGTGTGAGATGAGTGAACCTTTCATGAATCTTAAGATTGAGTGCTAACTTTTTAAGTGAGCTTGGCAAATGAAAAGTAGAGGAGGAAGAGTTTGGAGTCCACCATGACCTACGTGATAGAACAAGAATCTTTGGTGAGTAAAGTCAATTCTTGAAGCTTAAATGTCACATAGAACTATATGTGCATGAATATTTGACTTGTCACCTTGTTGATAATGCATGAATAGTGTGGGTAATTATTGGTCCCAACTGAGTTTGAATGGCTCACCATTGACTCGCTGAAATGACCTTTAGCTTTGAGAAGGTGGGAACTAATTTATTTGCTTGAGGACAAGCAAAGACTTAAGTTTGGGGGAGTTGATAAGTGTGGATTTTGACCACTTAGTAGCTCCTTTTTGCTTTTGTTCTAGTATGAATATATTGATTTATGTTCCCAAAACTAATGAAAGTGTGAAAATTGCAGGAATGTTGAAAGTTTGATCTCTTACGATGAAATCCGACTAAAAAAGGAGTATTTCGACTTACAAGGCAGGAAGGGGTACATAACACAAGAAGTGTAGTCCGCAGAGGTATTTTTGTGGCCGCAGAAGAAAGTGCGGATCACAGAATTCCCTCTGCGGCCATAGAACAAGTAAAGAAGCCCAACAGACTTTAGGCCAATGTGCGGACCGCACATGAATTATGCGGCCGCAGAACAAAGTCCGCACTGACAGAAAATTCAAAGTTCAGAGAGTGTGCAAATGACCATGACTTGAAGCGTTGCTTGAAGTGCGGACCGCATAAGAATTGTGCAGCTGCAAAAGCTAACTTGCAGCCGCATACCATATTGTGCGGCTGCAGAATCCAATGGCTTGCAAGCTAAAGTAATGTGCGGACTGCACATGGAATTGTGCGATCGCAAACCCTCCCGAGGAGCATTTTTGTCAGCGAATTTTGGGCCACTATAAATAGAGGAGTCATATTTTTAGGTCAAGTTTTTGAATTTGAGCTGCTGTAGGCGTTGTATTTTTCTATTTTAAAAGTTTGTGACTATTTTGGGATTTAAACATCATATTTTATCATTTTAATCTTAGACTATCAGTTTAATTAGTATTTCTTCTTTATGGGTATTTAATTTAATGTTTGTTTATGATTGTGTGTTGATTATTTAGCCTTGTTTATACCTTAATTTTAGAATTAATAATTGCAAATATTGATTCATGCCTATTTGACTTGGTTCTTACTTGAGAAAAAAGTACTTAATCTAGGAAAATTTGGCTAACAGAGAATTGGGCTAATTAAAGTTTTGATTAGCCTAATTAAAGGGTTTGAACTAGAGATAGTGAGAACCTGACTTGAGCTCATATCAACTATTTATCTTGATACCCATTTGGGCTTGAGAAAGCCAAATTGGGCAAAATCACTCTGTGATCGAGAGATATTGAGTGGGTAACTTAGAGTTGAGAGCTATAATATACCCCGATCAAGAAAAAAATTGTCAACGTATTTAACCCATTAGGCGAACACCTAGGTTAAAATCACATCCCTAGGCTTTTTAACCATTTGAAAAAACAACAAAAATAATTATTCGCTTTCTAGTTTCTTCTATTTAACTTATAATTGTTAGAGTTAACTTAGAAATAGAAATCAAAACCCTTTGTTTGGAAGTGCAATTTAGTTGTTCGATTTGCTCTCATCAGGTATATACCTCTAATGCCCATATTAAACTCCCTATGGAAATCGACCCCGACTCTTGTTGGATACTATTGTTCCAACGACCATTTTCACTCCCTATTGAGTGCAGATTGGACGTGGATCAGCAAATGTACATAGAGTCCCAACTGATTTGCTCCATGAGAAGGAAGATGATCCAACCCTGCATGATGAGAATCAAAATTTCGGCTTAACAAAGGAACTATACGGGCAGATAATGAATTTGCTGCAACATTTCCAGACAGGCAACACAGGAGGATGTCCCAGTAATGCCAATATCACTAATGGTGTTGTCAACTTTGTAGGTATTGTAGTCTGCATTTCTTCTATTGATTTTGACAAACCATCATGCAAATGTTTCGAATCAAAGACTAACTTTTAGATCATAGACTCAGGAGCATCTAACCATTTGACCTTCAATAAAACTGCAGTTAGTAATATTACAACACTACCATATCCCCTACTGATAAATTTACCAAATGGATATAGGGTTCAAGTGCTTGAATTTGGAGATGTGATACTCAGTCCTGAAATAACCTTACACAAAGTCCTCTATGTTCCATCTTTCAAGTACAACCTGATTTCTGTCCATTCACTTGCAGTGTATCTTAGATGTATTGTGTTCTTTACTGATGCATTATGTCTGTTGCAGGCCCGTTTAGTGAAGAGGCCTCAGGTGATTGATAGTAACAAGTAGGGACTATACTACCTATGTTCCAGGTGTCTAAAGGGTCAAAGTACTATTTCAAATGCTAATGTATCAGTTTCTTGTCGCAACTGTTCTTCTTCTGCTAGTGTAAATAGTGGAGACTTTAGAAGTCCTACTCATTCACATCATCATTCACCAAATGTAAATACTTCCACTCACAATAATAAGAATGAGTCTTCAGTTGTGTTTGATAAGTATGACGTAAATCTCTTGTGGCATAATAGGCTTGGTCATGTTCCCTTTGTTAAAATGAGAGGAATATCCTCTACACATGTGAATTTCTCACCTAAAAAACCTTTCATTTGTTCAATATATCCCATGGCTAAATAAGCCACACTCCCATTTTCACATGTCACTACCCATGATAATTACAAATACTTCCTCACATTAGTCAATGATTTTAGCAGGTCTACTTGGACCAATTTTTAAGCAGTAAAAACAATGCTCTACAAGCCCTTAAAGTATTTGTAACCATGATTGAGAATCAATTCAACACCTTTGTAAAAACCATCAGATCTGACAATGGGCTGGAGTTTACCAGTTTATGAAGCCACTGTATTTTATCAATCCAAAAGTGTTATTCATCAGAAAACCTGCCCCTATACACCATAACAAAATAGGGTAGTGGAGAGAAAACACAAATATATCTTTGAAACTGCTAGGGCCCTTATGTTTCAATCCAAATTACCAATTAGATATTGGGGAGAATGTATTTTGACAGCCACCTACCTAATTAATAAATTACCTATTACCTACCTAAACAACCAATGCCCTTTTGAACTTCTATATCAAAAGAAACCCAATTACTCTCATTTGAGGAGTTTTGGTTGTCTTTGCTACCCTACTATGCCTAAGGTGCATAGGGATAAATTTGAGCCCAGAACAACTCCTCATGTTTTTATGGGCTATCTTTTGGGACAAAGGGTTACAAAGTGCTAAGCCTAGCCACTGGAAAGATACATATCTCTAAAGATGTAGTGTTCTATGAAAATGTCTTTCCTTTTACGCTAGCTTCTAAGGATGTTTCCTTATACAATGTCTTTAAATGAGCTTCCTTTCCTACTTACATTGAGGTGACAATCCATATCCTAGCGTTCAAAGTTCTACAAATATCACATCTCCAGGTGTGCATCAACACCCTGAATCTTCTCCTGTTAATGACACCTCAATACATACATCAGACACCTCATCTCCCTATGCATCTATCCCTGTAACTTCATATGAAGCTATCAGTCACTCTTCGCCTACATCTACTAAATCAGAAACACCTATACTCAGAAAATCCAACAGAATACATAAAACTCCTACTTACCTCAAGGATTATATTTGTACCTTGCCTAACACATCTCAACCTGCCACTTCTAAATGTTCACCTCCTTTAAATGCACTCTTCTTAAATCATAACCACATCATCTCTGATGTCTTGTGTTATGAGAGTCAGCACTCGGTGACAAATATTTGTCATGATATTGAGCCATCCTCATATGGAGAGGCAGCATATAATCCTGCATGGCAAGCAGTCATGACACAGGGATTTGAGGCTCTTCATGCCAACCATACTTGGGACTTAGTACCCTTGCCAACTGGAAAATAAGTAATAGGTTGCAAGTGGGTTTATAAAGTCAAGCATAAAGCAGATGGAAGTATTGTGAGAATCAAGGCTAGATTAGTGGTGAAAGGTTATACTCAACAAGCAGGGGTTGACTATACAGAGACCTTTTCTCCTGTTGTCATATGACAACAGTTAGAGTTTAGTCACTGTTACTGTGAAGAAGGGTTGAGATATATTCCAACTTGAGGTAAAAAAATACTTTCCTCCATGGTGACTTATATGAAGAGGTATATATGGAGGTGCCACTAGGTCTTCTGATTGATCAATCTAGTTCGCATAGTCTGCAAGCTAAACAAGTCTTTGTATGGGCTGAAACAAGCCAGCAGACAGTGGTATGCCAAGCTAACTGAAGCCTTATCGTTAATGGGTACAAGTATTCCAAAAATGACTATTCACTCTTCTCCAAGAAAACCACATCCTCTATTATCTTTGTTGCTGTGTATGTTGATGATGTTATCATCACTGGTAAGGATTCAGTGGAGATAGCCAACTTAAAGGCATTTCTTGACAAGCAGTTCAGAATCAAGGACCTAGGGAGACTTCACTACTTCTTGGGTTTGGAGGTCCTTTACAAGCCAGATGGTGTTATCATTTCTCAAAGGAAGTTTGCACCTTGATTTGTTAAAGGAGTATGGTTGCTTTGCCTACAACAGCTTATCTTCCCCTCTTCATCCTGCTTTGAAATTGAAGGTTGATGAAGGCACTCTTCTCCCAGATCTCACATACTACAGAAAAATAGTGGGCAAACTAAACTTCCTAACTAACACCAGGCTGGATATAGCCTACAGTGTGCAGCTCCTCAGCTAATTCATGCAAGCACCTAGAGATACACACTTAATTGTAGCTTTCCATCTTCTCAGATACCTCAAGAAGGATCCCACACTAGGGATATTTTTCTCCAACAACACTGATTGTTCCATCTCTGCCTACTGTGACTCTGGCTGGTAGTCTGCACTGATTCTAGCAGATCTATCACTGGTTATATTATTCTAATGGGAGATAGTCCATCAGCTGGAAGTTGATCCAAGAAAGAAGAGACTATTTTTTTGTCCTCAGCTGAAGCTGAATACAGGTCCCTCAGAAAAGTTGTTGGGGAACTGGTGTGGCTAAGCAAATTATTTGAAGAGCTCACTATCTCACAGTCCAGTCCCATTGCTGTGTTTTGTGATAGCCAATCAGCCATCCACATTGCTCATAATCCTATATTCCATGAGCGGACAAAGCTTATTGAAGTAGACTGTCACTTTGTAAAGAACAAACTCTAGGAGGGCCTGATCTCTCTCCACCATGTAGCCACTACTGACCAACTGGCTTACATTCTTACCAAAGCCCTCACAGGAGTTAAGCATTCAGCTGTTCTTGGCAAGTTGGCTGTGAGACCCTCCCATCCAACTTGGAGGGAGGGGGAGAGGGTATTGAGATGTAGTTAATTATTATTATTTCTACCATTTTATGCTATGTTGAGTCAGCATATAGTTATGTGTAGTTAGCTGTATAGTTAGTTGTATCTGTAGTGGTATCACAACTGTCACACATGTACATATACACACCATACAATAATGAAAAGGAGTAGAGTTCCATTTTACAATTTATTTCACTCTCTCTATTCTCAAATACTTTCCTCTCTTAGAACTCTTGAGAATCACCATCGAAGCTGAGCAAGCTTCATCTCTCTTCATTGTGATAATCTCAATAACCATATAATATGCGTTCAGATGAGAAAATGAGAGTACCGTGGAGGAGATGATTTGAAACTATATGGAAGATCTAGTTTCTTATTCTTTTTGGTGGCTGGTCATCCATAATAAAATAGATATGCATGAGATAAATTTTTGTTAAACTAAGGACAGGCGACGCTAGTAAAGGGGTCTATACGAGCGTTCTAAGAACCTTTAGACCACCCCCTTCGAAAGTTCAAAAACTAAACCAAACAAAGAATATCAACAAAAAGGAAACTATTTGCAAAGTTAGTAAACCATCTGACATGTAATATATGTTCCACGATCTGCTTAAAAGAGTCTTAAGATGCATTCCAGAAACTTTTTGACTCGCCCTTTCTAAAACAATTAAAAATTAAACCAAATAAAAAGAAATACCAATAAAGAAAAGAAAGATGAAGTCATGAAGCGGAGGATCTTACAAGCAGTATTCCAGGAGACAAATAGTAAGTGAACAAGCAAACGTGACATTAAACTATTGAAAGTACTTAGACAAATAGTATGTGAAAAATATTTCTTCTTAATATGCACTAATCACATATGATACACTGCCTTGCTATAAAATCAAAAATTGAATTTGAACAGAATAAAATTCTCAAAGAAAATCATAAATCTTTTGAAGTTGATAATTTTCGCCAGGAATTGCGACAATGACCATGAGGCGTCCATTGAAACCTCGATGATTTGTAGTGGCACTCATAAACCTCTTCCAATCATGAATCACTGCTATTAAATCAGCCCCCGGCAACAGTTGGACTGAACAGTCACAACGGCCTTAACATCCTTACTATTTTGTCAAAACCCGCTAAAATAAACAGTGTCTAAGAACCTCACTTTAAGGCCTAACTTTCGAAATTCTCCTCCGCGCATTAACTTCTCTAGAACATCTTGTTCTTTTAATCCCGTAGAATTGTCTTTCTTCGCGTGTCACTTATTAAACAATGAAATAATTTTGTTGTTTGATCTGATCATGTACAATCCTGTATTAATGGGATTTACTTCGGACCATTGGTCGCCGTTGAATCTGTCTGTACTGATCTGCATGTCTATGGCTTTGTTCAGTCTCAATTATGGAAATGGATTTCTTAGCCATAATACATCAGTGCCCTGGTCAGCACGAAAGAAATAGTCAGCTAATGGAGTTTTACAAATATAGTTTGAATGAACAATACCTTTAATTTTTCACAGAATACACACACACACACACACACATATATATATATATATTATAAAAGCATGAATACAATGTCGATTTACAAAAATAACCTTACAATATTAAACATGATAACTCATAATAAAAGGACATCATCGGAATTCTAGATATTAGTCTTATAATTCTATTAGTTTTAGGACATAATACTACACGCTAGGAATCCTACATGATTATCTTTAGGAATCCTATTAGTATACTAATTACTTTTGGGCATAGACATATAATACTACATGTTAGCATGTATACCTAATACATTTAGGAACATGTTATGTTTCCTTTTAGTATAATTACTTTCAGGGTAGAGACATTTTTAGTTATGTAATCCTATTACTTTTAGGATATATTTCTTAAAAATTCCTATTACTAATTTAATTTGAAAACGTATTATAATGTCCTGTTACTAATTTAATTTGAGAATGTATTATATTGTTCAAATTCATTTAGAAGAAGTAGAGCATATATTATTATAAAAGTACAAATACAATATTAATAGATCAAAATAGCCCTAAAATATTAAACGGAAGAACTCATAGGGAAATGACATCACTGCAATAACCTATTTTTTGGACTACAATACCTTCTATGCTAATTTTTAATAGTTAAGATTTTAAAATTAATAAAATTTTGTCTATTAAATTCTTATTAAAAAATATGCAGGAAGGTTTAAGAAAATGGTAATACATTACCACTCCATAATGTCCAATACCAAAAAAATAAAAGTAATATTAATTGAATTGCATAAAGAGTTGAAATTGAGGGAAAAAAAAATACCCTCACGATAATATATTTTTACATTATATTTGAAATATTTTTTAACTCAAATAATATTTTTTATCAATTTCTTGTGTAATATTAAAAAAAAATACCCAATTATTAAACAACAACTAAGAAAATATTTAAGAATATAAATGTGTGAGAAAGAAAAAAATAGTGGATAAGAGTCAATACCACTAATGATTCTACAAACATAAAGATTTCAAAGTGAAATGTCATATCAATCTTTTACTCTTTGAAAATAAAATTTATGGTGGATAAAATTGTAGTTAAAATTAAATATTCAAAACAAGAGATGAACTAATATTAAGATCTAAATCAACATAGAATAAATTATCTTTTATGTTAAAATCAAATAATTAAATCTTTTAAATAATTATTTATCAAGAAATCCAATTCAATTATTTTTAAAATTCATCATATGAGTAAAATTCTTATTCAAGTTAAAGAAATCTTAGGGTACATAAATTTATTTTATAAAAAGAGTGTTAGAACACAAAGTAAAAAGTTTAGTATATTATTAAGAATCAAAATGCTATACAAGTGTCTGAGGAAGCACAATCAAAGCTAAATCCTTAACAAGAACAAGCTTTCAAGACAATATTATAAAGAGTCGACTCTGTTATAACGGGATTATTCTTTGTAGATGCCTCCATCGGAACCAAAATAATATTTCTATGTCATGCATAACTTGCAAATATCATATCAAGAGGCATGACACTGTTAGCAATAATAGCAAGTGGTATACCAACAACGATTTTATTGTGAGGCTACCCACTTTAGATTTGATATACATCATCAAACAACTTCATTAACCATCACAAATATATCAAAGCAGAGCAATGGTGCTAAATTTATAAGGAAAACAAAATTGATAATATGGGATGAAGCACTTATGGCTAAGTGTCAACGATCGAAACAATTGTCCGGAGTTCTATAGATATATTGAATATTAATGAACCGCTTGGTGGAAAATTAATGGTTTGGGAGGTGATTTCTGTCAAGTACTACCAGTAGTTTCAAAATCGACAAAAGCATAGACTGTAAAAGATAGCTTGCCAAAGTTATACTTTTGGCCTCAAATGAAAAAGATTCAACTGACAAGAATTATAAAGCAAGAACAGATCCAGTATTTGGTGTCTTCTTACTTCGTATTGGAAAAGAAGAAGAGCATCCAATAAAAGATGATTTGGTTCTTCCAGAACACTTAGTTATCAACCTCAACAGTAATAGTAATGCATCTTTTTAATAAGAGAAATATTTCTGTCATTAGATTAAAACGCAATTCTGGCATATCGCTTGATAGAACTAAAAATATATCTTAACTAGCAGAAATGAATATGTTGATCAACTAAATAAGAGGTGGATTGCAAAATTTTATAGTAAAAACAGAATATTTTTCAGTTTTTGACTCAGCAGAAAATGATACCAATAATTACTAGCAAGAAGAACACTATACTTTGATACCAAATAGCCTTCTACCACATTTATTCGTTGTCAAGTTTATTATTTCTTACTTATGTTAGTATCACCGTATATATAATAGACTAAGTTAAAATTGATCTTCCATTGTATACAGGTTGATTTTGAAGAAAGATATATTTGCCATGCTACTGAAAAACTTAGATACGCCGAATAACTTATGTAATAGCACACTGATGATATATAGAAGTTTTGACAATAATGTTATACATGCAAAAATTATGATACTGGTCAATGTGCTTCTAAGTATATTCTTATCCCTTAATTCAACTTTCATCTTCCAAAACTAAGGAATATCCTTTTAAATTTGAGTGAAAATAATTTGTAGTATGTTTATGTTTTGAAAATATAATAAATAAAGCACATGGACAAACATCCTAAATATTGGACTATATTTACCACAATATTTTTTTTTGCACGAACAATTGTATATTGCACTTTCAAGAGTGATATCAAGATCGACGACAAAAGTTCTGGTTAACACAGAGCAACCAAAGCATTAAGAGGAACACATACACACACACAAATATTATCCACAAAGAAGTGTTCGTTAAGATACCATCACATTAAATACTTTTAAACTATAATACATAGTTATCTAACTAACATTGACAAAATTGATCATTTGTGTAAGCTTTGATGATGTCCTTATTTCAAATTCATGTATTATGCAAATATAATAATTTTTTTCTACATTTAGATGATTGTTATATTATTATACATAAAACTTCTCTCATTAATTAAATTTTATTGTTCATTCATATAAATAAATGTTTAAACTATCACGTGCCATTAAAAACGTGCAACGCACGTTCATAAATACAAGTATATATATATGGCCATATGGGATGTTACACGTATAACTTAAATCCTGTAATTTCATGGTCTGGTTTTCAACCTAAAAGCCCTCCAATTTCCAGTGTATTATAAACGTACTATGAAGATGAAGTTGTAACCTCGCTTAAGAACATCACCTAAGAACAAAGTTCTTCTCCACATCATCTTGATAAAATCTTCAGACATGTATGATAGAAACTTAGGGTCCACCAAACTGTATAGAGAACTAGATTCTTTATCAGTTCCCACAAAACACACCCATAAAGAGATAAGTAAATGTCACAGCAGAATTTTACGTGGAAAACTTCCAGCTCACGGGATTAAAAATCACGACCTACACTCGTAAGATTTCGACTTCACTAACCGAGAAACTTTAGATTACAACCTATTGTAACCTAGGAATTAAACTCTTAATCCCTCACTCACTTGTAATAACTCTATTACAAACTCTATTACAAAGCTCACAACTCGACTAACTCTAGCCAAGACACAAACACAAGGTTTATGGTCTTAAAATTGGTTTCCTACACAATACTTCTAGCTAAGATAAGTAGGAATTACAAGTAAATCACTCTAACAAAGGTGCAACATAACTAGGGACATATTTAAAACAATGCTGGAAACTGGTCCTTCGTTATGTTGTTCTTTGTTCTTGAAGCCTGTAAGTCACTTGCAAGATGGAAACACACTTGAGAGAAGATTTTTCTTAATTTTGGAATGTTCAAGTGCTTGTTTTTTTCATTGCTTCATGTTAATAATATCCAAGTGATGTAACTTGGATGGTGTAAGCAATATCCGGTACAAGGCATGTCCTAGAAGGTGGCTGCTGCATTGGTCATACTGTTGCGTGTGTGCAGAGGAATAGTTGCAGCAACTTTACAGCTGTGAGCAGTTGACTGGTACAGTCAGCAAGGAACTGATGTCCATCTGTTCCCTCTGTCGTCTCTTTGACTCTAATTGTTGGAACTTGTGTCTGACTTGATACTTGTTTTTGAGTACTTTGAGGATGTGTAACAGGTTCCCCATCTGGTTCTTATCATTAAAGTTTGTTAGATCATCAAAACATAACAAGGTATATAACCTATTAATTTCTCCCTTTTTGATGATGACAAACTTGTAATAGAAGTTCCCTCTGAGAACCAAAGAATCAAAGTACCATACAGTATATCCTGTATTCCCCTTGAACCCCTAAACTTGTTCCCCCTCAATTAATCTTCCCCCTTTTTCCATTATAAAAAAGAGCAGTTACAAGTAAAAAGCAAAAAGAAGTCTAGCATGGTTAACTCATGCCACATATGTGCACACATACATGACTAAGAACAAAGCATAAGAGCAAAGCATGCATAGCAAAAGGACGGGATATTCATTAATTGGAAAATAAAAGGGAGCAGAATTAGCAATACCATTTGTTACATAACGATCCACAAAATGAAACAACAGAAAAAGTACCAGCCACTAAACACATCAAAACGAAAGGACCAAAACAGAGTACAAACAACTTTGAACTGGACAACGGGAAGGGGACGATTTTAAGGAGCACTGGAAGGGGGAGGCAGGGATGAAGAGGCAAGAGTTCGAAGGATACTATCCATTCTGGCATTTGCAGACATTTTCTTGTTGAGAAGCCGCTCATTCAGGTCCTCAACCCATGTTTCTTGAGTCTGCATTTTCCTTAGACAAACGAGCAACCTCTGTGCCTTGTGTACTACTAGAACCAGGTGCCTCCTAAGCCTGACTAAGCTGTCTCTCAAGAATAACATTCCGTGCCTTCAACTTCCTTATCTCTTCATTGGCAACATTCTAAACCTCAATCAGTTGAGAGATAGTGGAATTGCTTCTGACCCATCCTTTCTTATCAATGCACCACACTCTTCTAAGGTGGTCTTGGAGAAGGTTTTCTCCAAAAAGGGACTTTGAAGAAGTTAAATACCTTGGTGAGTAAGAACCCGTAGGGCAACCCATGATTACCATCCTTAAAATCTGCCACTTTCTTCATGTGCTCAATCATGATACCCGACAGATTGATAGTGGAGTAGGCATCCAGTGCTTCCATGAGGTACATGCATGCTTGAGACGTAATGGAACGCCTTTCTGCGCGTGGGAGCAAAACCTTGTTCACCATCTCAAACAAATAGTTGGTACACTGGAAGGAGGGCCTTCTTGTGTACCCGTTCCCCTTGTTGTACTGCATCATCCTTCAAAATGGCATTTCTGAAGTTTGGAGAACAAGTCCCCTCAATGGATTATATTCTGCCAGTAGGCACTCTAGAATTGTTCCTAACACAACCTCTTCCATCACAAAGTCAATACAATTCACCCTTGGGCAGTTGTTGCCATCTTCTACTGTGAACATGTCTGCATAGAAACTGCGCACCTCTGCCTCATACACCTTAGGGATCTCATTGGTGAACAAATGTGTCCACTATTGAAATTCACAGATATCAACCAGTTGGCGCATCCCTGTCAGGTCAAGAATATCAAGAGCAAATGTTCTGCCCCACGGCACCTTCTGGTTTCTCAGGTTTTCTCTTCCTTCATCCTTGGCCACACCCACCTTAGCCTTTTCTTGGAGGAACCTGGTTCCTCATTGACACCAGCCTTCCTTTTCACAGACTTTCTCACACTTTTCCCTTTCTCTGCAGATTTCTCAGACACGTTTTCACCAAGATTTTCAGACACCTTCTCACCAAACTCTTCTGCCTCAACATTGGTAACTTCCATTATTTACAGATGACTCTTTCCTAGGTCTTGAAAATATAGGTTTCTTAGAAGACTTACGAATTAAGGAACTAGGTTCCTTATTCACCTCTTCATCAACATCAACAACAAGTGCTGGAGGCACTTCTTCCTCATTCACCAGCTTTCCCCCTTTTAATAACCTCCTCCTTTTTAATGCTTCTTTGTTTTTCTTCAAAACAGTTTCAAGCGCCTCCTTCTTTTGCAACCTAGTAGTGTGTCTTTCAAGAGTAGGCACATTGGGAACTCTTTTTCCATTGTGAGCAGCAATGAAGCTTGCTATAGGCATATCATCATAGTCATCCTCACTATTTTCCTCTTCAGATATAGATCTCATCTCAGGGATGACAAAGTTTAATGGCTCATCATCAAAATGAGGAGAAGGAGCAGGATTAGTACTGACTTGGGGCTCTTTTGTAGAGCAGGGAGTTTCATCCCAAGTAGGAGTAGAGGGCTCCTCTTGGGCTGAGGGAACAGGTCCCTCATTTGTTTCCCCAATAGTACTATCAGGTGCTAGACTTTCAAGAGGCACCAATTCCCTACTCTCTTCCGAATGACCTTTACCTTCCCCTTGAGACCAACAGTCTCATCAACATCTTCACAACCACCAACCAAAATTCCCTTAGTAGCGATTAACAACATATTTTTAATGGCTTCTTGTTTATTTACCGACAAAGTAGATTTAGAAGACACATGAGGAATATTACCTATGGAGTTGGTAACGTTCAAATCGAAGCTTGGAATGGTTGTTGCTGAACCATCACTGCTACGAACCACAGTCTATTAGGCTTCAGCACTCTCTTCAACTATCAGACTGGAAACTTCCTGACTTTCGTTACCATCTACTGTCTCTCTCTTTTCCATTTTTTCCGACAAGGTAGCAGGCGAGGTCTCAGCAACAAAACTTTTGGGATTCTAAGGCTTGCGACTCCGGTAAGAACCAGAACTCGAATAGGTTAGAGAGGAAGTAGTAGGTGGTTGGGGGTTAGGTGTAGGGTTTTGACTGGGTGACATAAGAGACTCATACGCTTGGTCCTGTGCGTCATGAGACGGAGACACAGTGGGCATTATACTAGAGACATTTGAAGCTTATAGATTTTCAGACATGGTGAGGATTTACAGTTAAAGCAAGAGAGAAAAGGTGTTTGGTTTAGAGAGAAAAAAAGGGATTTTTGGCTTTGATGTGAACAATGATGAGAAAGACATCGTTTGGATTTATTTAAAGAGGGTGAGGGACCGGTTACAAATGAGTATAGATTTGCTGGTTAGACGGGGCATTTAGTAACAGATACGACGTTTGGGTTCTAAAGATGGGAGAAAGAGAATCTGACATTTTAATGACGTGGCACTTTCTCAGCCGTTTAATATTTGTGCATGAGAGTACAAAGGAACTACTAACCTATGTCAAGGGAACCAGGTTCCCTGACAAGTTTTGTAAATGTGAGCCTCATCCTTTTACCAAAATACAATACCACTAGCTTCTTGTTTGTTCTGTAATTGCCATGCGTGTCTACCTGTAACGGTATAAAAATGAGTTAGAACTTGCCAAAAAACACTTTTTATCTGTTTTACATGTTCATTTCTTTCATAGCCAATCATTGAGGGACCAGATGCTAAGCTTGATCAACCCCAGTGCCAATTGATTCTTTTCAAAGTGCTCTTTGCTTAGTGATTTGGTGAAGATATCTGCAATTTGGTCTTCTGTGCTGCAAAACTTCATGCAGATAAGCCCTTTTCATTATCTCTGAGAAAATGATGTCGCACATCAATGTACTTTGTTCTCTTATGCTGAACTGGGTTCTTTGCCATGTTGAGAGCACTGGTGTTATCACACAGTAATAGCACACAATCAGAATATACGCCAAAGTCCTCTAACTGCTACTTGATCCACAGCAATTGAGCACAGCAAGAGGCAGCTATCACATACTTAGCTTCTGCAATTGAAAGAGCCACTGAGTTTTGTTTCCTCATACCCTATGAAATTAGACACGATCCCAGAAAATGTGCCATGCCAGAAGTGCTTTATCTATCCACCAGATAACCAGCATAATTACCGTCAGCATACCCAATCAAGTCAAAATTGTCTCCTGAGGGGTAGTAGAGAACCAGGAGATACCTTAGAATTCTTTTGGCGGCCTTCAAATGAGATTCCTTTGAATTAGATTGAAACCTAGCATATAATCCTACGCCTGAATATAATATCTGGTCTACTTGCTGTGAGATACAAAAGTGACCCAATGATACCTCTGTACATGGTCTCGTTCATAGGAGAACCAGGTTCATCCATGTCCAGACGAGTGGCAGTGGCAATAGGAGTATCAATGATCTTTGAACTTTGAACTTTCCATCTTAGATCTCTTTAGAAGCTCTTTGATGTACTTCTGCTGACTTATCATTGTGCCCTTAGGAGTTTGCTTAACTTGCAAACCCAAGAAGAAATTCAATTCCCCCATCATGCTCATTTCAAACTCACTTCCCATGAGTTTTGCAAACTCTTCACACAGAGAATCGTTTGTTACACCAAAGATGATGTCGTCAACATTGACTTGCACAATGAGCAGGCTCTTCCCCCGTTTCTTCAGAAATAGGGTGTTGTCGATTTTTCCTCTTGTAAATCTATTTTCTAGGAGGATTTTGGACAACCTTTCATACCATGACTTCAGCCCGTATAAAGCCTTGTCAAGTTTGAATACATACTCAGGATGCTCACATTCGAAGCCATGTGCTTGTTTGGTGAAGACTTCTTCTTTTAGATATCCATTTAGAAAAACACGTTTGACATTCATTTGGAACAATTTGAATTCCATATGAGATGCAAAGACAATGGGGATTCTGATAGCTTCCATTCGAGCAACTGGAGCAAAAGTTTCATGATAGCCAATCCTTTCGTCTTGATTGTAGCCTTGAACTACTAACCTTGCCTTGTTCCTTGTTCCCTGTTCCTTGTTATGTTTCCAAAGTCATCAAGTTTGTTTCTGAATACCCACCTAGTTCCTGTAACAATTCTGTTAGCAGGTCGAGGAACCGGGTGCCATACGCTGTTCCTCTCAAATTGATGGAGTTCATATTGCATAGCAGTAATCCAATCAGCATCTTTCAATGCTTCCTTGATATTTTAGGCTCAATTTGAGAGAGAAAGGCTGAGAAGGCAAGTGAGTTTCTTGACTTTGATCTAGTTTGAAACCCTGAGTCAAGAGGAGTGATCATATTTTGAAGAGGGTGTGAACTTTCGTGCTTCCAGTTAGACGCCTGAATCTCATTGTGAGAGAAACCATGTTCTTCTGAATGTGATCCATTATTGACATGAGTCCCGCTTCTCAGCTCAGCATATGGGGTTCCTTGCATAGCATCAACAACTCTGTTCTCAGCTTCAGTTATTGTGATTGAGGGACCAGGTTCCTCTACATCAGTTGGAGATACAGCTGCACCATCTTCATTTGATTCCTTGACATGACTCATCATGTCAGTCTTTCCCTTTGCCATATCAATGACTTCACCAGGAACCGTTGACTGCTCTCTATCTTGATCAATCTTATCATGTGAATCTTTCCCACATAGGTGGTGTGATTCATCAAAAATCACATGTATGCTTTCCTCAACACATTGAGTTCTTTTGTTATAGACTTTGTAGGTTTTTCTTTGTGATCGATAGCCAAGAAAGATTCCTTCATCACTTTTGGCATCAAAATTTTCCAAGTTATTCCTTACCATTAATGAGGACAAAACATTTGCAGCCAAATGTCCTTAAATGTGTTAGCTTGGCTTTCCTCCCGTTCAACAGTTCATACGGGGTTTTGTTCAGAAGGGACCTTATCATGCACCTGTTCACCAAGTAGCATGCATTGTTAACTGCTTCTGCCCAGAAACTTTTTGCAACGCCACTATCAATCAACATTGTCCTTGCCATATCTTCAAGAGTCCTATTTTTCCTCTCCACAACACTATTTTGTTGAGGTGCTCTTGGAGCTGAAAAATTATGACTTATGCCATTTTCAGCATAGAATTCGTTGAATTTTGCATTATCGAACTCTGTACCATGATCAGATCTTATACACACAACATTATGGATCTTTTTCACTTGGATCTTCTTCACAAAAGTAGTAAACACCGGAAAATTTTCATCCTTGGTTCTAAGGAACAAGGTCTGGGTAAATCTAGAATAGTCATCCACTATAACAAACATATAGTTCTTTCCTCCCCTACTTGGCACCATCATAGGTCCACACAGATCCATATGGAGGAGATCAAGTGGCCTTGAGGTGCTAACTTCCTTTTTGTGCTTGAAGGAGGACCTGACTTGCTTTTCTTTTACACATCCATCACACACCTTGTGATCTTTGAAGCTTGGCTCAGGCAGGCCACGAACCAGGTCCTTCTCTACCAATTTGTTCAGCAACGTAAAATATGCATAACCCAATCTTCTGTGCCATAGTTCATCATCATCATCATCAACAACACTCACACATGTGAGATCCCTATTTTGCAAGGACTCAAAATTAGCAACATAAATTTTTTTGTATCTTTTTGCCATCAGGACCACTTCACCAGTCACAAGATTTGTGACTATGCAGATTTTTGACACAAATTCCACTTTGTTTCCTTTATCGCAAATTTGGAAAATACTCAGTAGGCTATATTTCAAGCCATTCGCACAATACACATTTTCAATTGAGTGAGTGAGTATCTTCCCGATTCTTTCCACTCCCAGAATGTATCCCTTTTTGCCATTGCCAAAGGACCACTCCCTCCTTGCAGGGCTTTGAGTGAAGGAAAACCATCGATGCTTCCAGTCATGTGCTTGGAACAACCACTATCCATGTAGCATTTTTGGCTGCTTCCTTTCACTACTTCCTCATCATCATCATTATCTTTATCATCATCAGATTTTGCCATCAAGGCAAAGATAGAGTCATATTCAGGTGCTTCACTTTCAACTGCCATCATGGAGGTATCACCTTATGCATTATCTTCTCCAAATTCGCTGGAAGAATCTCTCCATACAGCAAGAGCTTGTTTCACAACATTGTCAGCAACTTCTTTTCTCTTGAATCTTTTGTCAGGAACCGGGTTCCTCTTGGATGCTTTATCTGTGTTGTGCTTGTAATGGTCTTGCTTGAGGAGAGAATAGTCCTTGATAAAGTGTCCTGGCTTTCCACATTTATGACATAATTCATACCATCTTGGCTTGTTGGAGTTGCCCCATTTTGGAATACCTCCATTCCTGCGAACCATTTTCTGAAATCGCTTGTCAGGTAAGCCATATCAGCATCCTCACCACTTGAGTCATTGTTGTCTGCCTTGAGGACCAGGTTCTCCTCTTTTTTGGGCTTTCTTCTTTCATGGTCCTTCTTCTTCTTCATTTCATAAGTTTTCATAATACTAACGAGTTCATCAATGGTCAGCTTTTGCAGATCCTTTGCCTCTATGATAGAATTTACTTTGCTTTCCCAAAACCAAGTAATACACTAAGTATTTTCTTGACAAGTTTGTTCCTTGGAATGATCTCTCCTAAGAGAATGGAGCTCATGGATGATGGAGGTGAATCTAGTGTGCATGTCCTGAATGGATTCATCATCCTTCATCCTGAAGAGTTCATACTTAGTGGTGAGCATGTCAATCTTCGACTGCTTGACTTGAGTTGTTCCTTCGTGTGCCGTTTGGAGAGCTTCCCAGATCTCCTTGGCTGATTGACATGCGGAGATCCTGTTGTATTCGTTTGGTCCAATACTACAGACGAGGATCATTTTTGCTCGAAAGTTCTTCTCTATAGCTATGCGGTCAGCATTGTTGTATTCCTTCCTTGTCTTGGGAACTGTCACTACTGGTTCGCCATAGGTCTTCATAGGGACGAAGAGTACATCACGAATAACATCCTAGAGCTCAGAATTTTCAGCTATGATAAAATCATGCATCCTTGTCTTCCACCATCCATAGTACTGTCCATTGAATCTTGGTGGTCTGTAGGTTGATTGATCTTCTTCAAAGTTTGGTGGAGCAGCCATTTGGATCTTTTCTAGGTGCTAGCCTGATAGAAAGAACCTGCTCTAATACCAATTGATAGGAACTTAGGATCCACCATACTGTATAGAGAACCTGGTTCTCTATCAGTTCCCACATAATACACACAGTAAGAGATAAGTAAATGACACAGTAGAGTTTTACATGAAAAACTTCCAGCTCACAGGATTAAAAATCACGACCTACACTCGTAGGATTTCAACTTCACTAACCGAGCAACTTTTAGATTACAACCTATTGTAACCTAGGAATTAAGCTCTTAATCTTTCACTCACTTGTAATAGCTCTATTACAAGCCTCTTTGTAATAACTCTATTACAAAGCTCACCACTCGACTAACTCTAGCCAAGATACAAACACAAGATTTATGGTTTTAGAGATGATTTCCTACACAGTGCTTCTAGCTAAGCTAAGTAGGAATTACAAGTAAATCACTCTAACAAAGGTGCAACATAACTATGGACATATAATAACACAATGCTGGAAACTGGTCCTTCGTTATGTTGTTCTTTATTCTTGAAGCCTGGAAGTCACTTGCAGGATGACAACACACTTGAGAGGAAACTTGATTAATTCTAGAATGTGCATGTATGTGTTTTCTTCATTACTTCATGTTAATACTATCCAAGTGATGTCACTTGGATGATGCACGCAATATCCGGTACAAGACATTTCCCATAAAGTGGTTGCTGCACTGTTCACACTGTTGCGTATGTACAGAGGAACAGTTGCAGCTGCTTTACAGCTGTGAGCAGTTGACTGGTACAGTAAGCAAGGGAACTGATGTTCATCTGTTCCCTCTGTCGTCTCTTTGACTCTGATTGTCGGAACTTGTACCCCACTTGAAACTTGTTGTTCTTGAGCACTTTGAAGATGTCTAACAGGTTCCCCATCTGGATCTTTTCATTAAATTTGTTAGACCATCAAAACATAACAGTGCACATAACGTATTAGTAATGATTAGCATGCTTTTAGATAAGACTACCAAATCATAGGTGACTATTATATTGGAGTCATGCTAATTACAGTTGCCTAAGAGTCTAAGATTTTCTTCAGCAAAGCATTTTAATAGCATTATATATTTCATTATAGCAATGGAATCAACTAAGTTTTCCATTATCGTGAGTTTAGCTATAATTGGGATTTGGGACCCCCAATATATATGAAAAGGTTTCCATTTTCTACGAGCACGGGAAAACTTTGACCAATATGATAAAACGATTAAGAGTAAGATGTATAGGATCCACCCTTAGACCAAGGATTTTGAGTTTCCGAGATGGATAAACTCCAGTAGAAATCGCTTCCCCTTTAATGAGCCTAACGCTACAAATGGTTATAGCCAAGAGAAGGATTTTTACACAAATAATGGATCAAATTCATTGTTAATTTTTTTTTTGTGGATGAAATTCAAAAATAGTCAAATTTACAAGTGGTAATTAAAAAATAGTCACATTTTCAAAAGTAATCAAAATTTAATCATTTTTCATGTAAAGATAAATCTGAACAAAAACACTGTTCAAAATCGGAAAAATATTCCAGCATAATGTGCTGGAATTCGAATTTTTTACATGTAAACTTCTAGCATAACATGCTGGAATTTCATAATGTGCTGGAGTTCCAACATATTATGTTGGAAGTTCATACATAGGTGCTCCAAGGTATGCTGGAACTTTCCGTGTTGCAGCAAAATGGTGGCTATTTTTCAATTACTTTGCAAACGGTGGCTATTTTTCAATAACTGGCTAGCCCATGCTATTTTAACAACTTTTTCTAACCGGTATATAAATTATCAGGGGATGATCCAGAATTTAAGCTCTATTGGTTCAACCTTAAGATTCTTAGGGTTGAACCCATTATATTTTTAAAGTTATGGGTTCATATCTATTATTTGTTGTGATTGTAGTGAACTTTTATATATAAATATGCTACTCTTTTTAAAATATTGATATACTGCTTCTTAGGAGGCTAGACCAAGCAGCAGAAAGTCAATTTGGCAGTTGCCTGCTTAAAAAACCATTAATGGCACTCTTGTTTATAAATGCTGAAGCTGACGCACTTGTTTAGCAGTTGTGGCAGTTGAGGATATACTCTTTTCACCATTTATGCTCTTTATATCTTTTACTACTTCCAAATAGAGCATACATTAGTGCAAGCAGACCAAAAAAATCTTTGCTCCAACTCACAAGTAGGCCATACAACATTTATTTTTATATCCTGAGACATATGTCATTGTAGTTTCAAGATTTCATGTTAGACTATTCTTTTACACTATATTTTGGGATATTTAAAGTTGGCACTTACTTTGTGTGGACATATTTATATTTGAAAATTCTTGTAACTCTCTTTCTATATTTATTATTCGAGCTGAATATACAATAAATGTGTTAGTAGCTGCTGCCATGAGGTTGCATATAACCCAAAGTACATGCACCAAGTGTTTACACTAAACTAACGAATATAAGTTAAATATCTTTCACATATGCATGCATTAGTTAACTATAGTTCAGCGATATATATTTTTACTTTAATTTTTAACTATTAAGATTAATATATTTATTTTGGTATAAACATCAAGTACGAAAAAAATATTTAGTACTCGATTCATCCAATTTATACGAGGCACTTTCCATTTTTGTACAGTTTTTAAGAATTTAAATTCATTTATCTATTTTAACTTTAACGTTTGATGTGATATGTTCTCCATCAAACAAACTTTTCAACCTTTACATTACTAGTATTCTAAATAAGTTAATTAGTATTAAACCTTGTATTCAATCAAATATCATAATTTTAAGAGACAAAACATTGGAGGGTAGAAAAGCTTGTATTTGTACTTGCATGACACACTGGAAAGGAGCATTGAGCATCCAAAGTATCTATATTTAAGGTTCTTGAAACAACTGTTGGAAATATGAAAATGGAAACATAGTTTTCACAGTATATAATAAGACTCTGCATCAAAAAAAGTATGTTACAAGATTTCATGGGAACTCAATTCAAGGCTGCTCTTTTTCTCTTGTTCTTTTACTCAGTGTTAGCTAAGCGGAACCAACTGAGTTCCAACTTGGAACATCAAGATTTACTGAATCTCAGGTCATCTTTGGGCATCAGAGCTAGAGATTGGCCAAGAAGATCAGACCCCTGCTCCAATTGGACTGGAATTGGCTGCACCAATGGCAAAGTTACAAGTATAAAGTTAACTGGACTAAGAAGAAGTCACAAAGGAAGTTTGCTTCCACAGTTTGCTGTTGATTCTTTGGCCAATTTTACTCAGTTGACATCCTTTAACTCATCAGTTTTCATTCTCCTTGGGCCAATTCCAGATTGGTTTGGTCAAAGATTAACTCAGCTCAAAGAACTTGATCTAAGTTCAAGCTCAATTCTTGGTTCACTTCCACCATCACTTGGAAGTTTAAGTAAACTTACTTCTCTATCTTTGTCTAGTAATTCAATTACAGGTACTATTCCTACAGAATTTGGGAAGTTAAGTTCTTTAAAGGTTCTTAATCTTTCTGGTAATTCACTCACAGGTTCAATTCCAAGTTCTTTTTCAGATATTGGGAATCTCACTGTTCTTGATTTGTCTTCAAATTTTTTGTCTGGTCCAATCCCTATTGAATTTGGTTCATTTCATGGCCTTAAATTTCTTAACTTATCCAATAATAGTCTGAGTTCTTATATACCTGCTCAGCTAGCAAATCTTTCTCAATTAGTAGAACTTGATCTTGGCTACAATTACTTGTCAGGGTCATTGCCAGAAGATTTATCAAGATTGAGAAATTTAAGGAAATTGTTAATTGGAAATAATGAACTAGAGGGTGCATTGCCTGATACCTTGTTTTCAAATCTTTCTCAACTGGAGTATATAGTTCTCAGTTGGAATCGATTCGCAGGCGAAATTCCTGATGTTTTGTGGTCATTGTCCCACTTGAGGATTCTTGATATTTCAGGGAACAATTTCACTGGTGTGGTTTCAATTGTTACCTTATTCAGTGCCAATAGTGCTTCATATAACCTTTCAGATAATCTCTTCTTTGGAAATGTGACATTTGATGTTCAGTTTCAATCAATTGATCTGTCCAACAACTATTTTCAAGGATTAGCACCAACTATTTCTGGCATTCAAGTTATGAGTAATTGCTTTACAGGGTCTTTGAATCAGAGGAGTTCAGAAGATTGTCGTAAATTTTATGCTGATAGAGGTCTAGTTTTTGTCAATGGCGGCACAAGCCAATCTCCAGCAGAAAGACCTTCAAAGAGGGGCATACGCGCCTTCTTATAATGGTTGGAGTTTTTGGTGGGCTTGGGGTTCTTATGCTTTTGGCATTAGCCATTCTATTGTTTTTGAAGATATGCTACAGAGGAAATTCAAATGAAAGA
Source organism: Nicotiana obtusifolia (assembly GCA_002018475.1). Classification (NCBI taxonomy): domain Eukaryota; kingdom Viridiplantae; phylum Streptophyta; class Magnoliopsida; order Solanales; family Solanaceae; genus Nicotiana; species Nicotiana obtusifolia. Next base: position 67,090 of record MCJB01018240.1, on the reverse strand, counting down.
GGCACTTCGAACGTTAGTCCTGTCGTGGAAGGAGATAATCAGGTACCTGTGAAATTCTCTGGTGATATATCTGGATCGGTCGAATCGTTTACGTACGAACAGATACTCCAAGCCACAAGCAACTTCAATGAAACAAACCTTATCAAGCACGGTCACACTGGAGACATTTTCCGGGGAATATTGGAAGGCGCTGCTCCCATAGTTATCAAGAAAGTTAGCTTACTTCAGTTTGAAAAGGAATCATACAAGTTGGAGTTGGATTTGTTAAACTGGATAACACACCATAGGTTTGTCCCTTTATTGGGCCACTGCTTAGAGCCTGAGAATGAGAAATTCTTGGTCTACAAATACATGCGCAATGGAGATTTGTTCAGTTTGTTGTCCAGGGATACAGATTTAGAAGACGAAAATCGACAGTCTTTGGATTGGATAAAAAGATTAAAAATTGCAACAGGAACTGCAGAAGGTTTAGCTTATTTACACCATGAGTGTAATCCTCCCCTTGTTCACAGGTATTTGTTTCTTTCACATTTTGGCATTCTTGTTTTTCTCTTCAAATGATGATATACTCTATTTTTGGCTGTAAGAGAACCATTATTAAGTTCAGTTATTGTAAAGTAAGCTAATTATATTCTGTATTTTCTGGTTGAAGAGATGTTCAAGCTAGCAGTATCCTTCTCGACGCTAGATTTGAAGTAAGGCTGGGAAGTTTGAGCGAAGTGTGTGCACAGGAAGGTGATAATCACAATTTGATCACAAAGTTCTTCCGCATGCCAAAGTAAGTAATTTCTAAATATATGTTTAAGTTGTGTCGTCTTTCCTGCCATTTATAATTATAGCATTTCCTTTTAGAAACTATGAATGCTTTTATGTAATGCGTACATGTTTCATGACCAGTTACCCATTGAGTCTTTCTTTAAACTTTGCAAGATTTGGAAGGCATTCTCAATACTAGCTTTAAAAATGTTGTTTCTAAGTTGCTGATTAGCCCTTGTGATGCTCCTGCTTGTCTGTCGAACCATTTTGATAACCTTCGTAATATAGGCCTGCAAGTTGGAATACTGAGGAAAACAAGTTCTTGTACTAGTCCTAGTAAATGTTTAGTAATTCTAATTCCCGATTTGTCAGATATGTAATAGCCTTAAATTTTACCTAATGCATTTGACAAAAGTTAGTTCATGTATTTAGATTCCACAGACTCTGAATACTTCTTATTCATATTGCTTTTTGTTCAATGTTCTAAGACATTTCTTTTTGACAATATACAGGAATCCTGAGGGTGACACTGCTGGTATGTAGTATTCTTTTCGTAAAAACATATAGTTGGATTTTAGAGTTATTATTCCGACTTCTTATGCTGGCCCTATGCATGAACAGGATCTTCATTTACAAGTTGCACTTATGATGTATACTGTTTCGGGAAGGTCTTACTCGAGCTTGTAACTGGTAAGGTTGGCATAAGCCAGTCAGATGATGCCTCAACCAAGGAGTGGTTGGACAAATTTCTTCCTTTCATCACTATACGGGAGAAAGAATTAGTGGCCAACATCGTCGATCCATCTCTAATTCTAGATGACGACTTACTAGAAGAGATGTGGGCTGTAGCAATAGTAGCCAAAGCATGTCTTCATCCGAGGCCTTCCAAACGTCCTGAAATGAGACGCGTCCTAAAAGCACTCGAGAACCCTTTCAAGGTTGTTAGGGAAGGAAGTTTCAACTCTACAAGGCTACGAACAACTTCATCGAGGGGATCGTGGAGTGCTGCTTTTCTTGGTAGTTGGCACCATAGCTCTCAAGATAGTATAAATGCCAGTGGCCAAACAAGCAAAGAGGGTATGAACTACCTAAAACAGTCTGGACGAGTAGGATCTCATTCTCATAGCAGTGGGAATGAACATTCATCGTCGTGTAAGAAATCATCCAGTGAGATTTTCCCCGAACCTCAGGAGACGCTAGATATAGAAAGACAGGACATGAACTAGCCATCCTGTGAGTTCAAAGGTATCTCATCATTTGCCGTTAACCTATGCCAAATGCATTTCTACAGGCAATGGTTTTCAAGTATCAGGGCTTTTGATTTTTCATTACATGAGTGGCCGTTCTATGATCGTTACGGATACATGGGCCCACGTGCTACACGCAAGAATGAATTGTCATACGGTTGGTAAACTCTTTCCTTCTCTGTGCAGCCTATCAAATTGGATTAGTATTTTTGAATATGTCGTTACACCATGTACATGTATTCTGTTTTTCTTTTCTTTTTTTGATGTGCTACAAATTCTCTCGTCTTTGTAAACTTTCAAAAGTTTATCCTGTTAGGCGTGTTGATGACAAAAAAGTTGATATTAAAGGATGTTCAGTCCTTTCTATTCCCCTCTTTACTCTGCAAACTATGTTCCTTGGTTGTGTGCAAAATATAGATGTGATGGATAACAAGCATACAGCTTTGTCAAGAGTCTGCACTATATAATCTAGATTTACAGATAAAATATCTCATATTTTGAGATTGCATGAAAGAAAAAGAAGTGATACAATTGAACTATAAATTCCTTGGTGGCCTAAATAAGTCCAAGAAACTCAACACGACATGTATCAGTGATTCGGTATCATACCCTATACATATGTGGGGGAAAAGGTACATTAGAAGAGTTAGATTTTCGACATAAAATTCATAACGTCTAAATTCTAAATCCGCCACTATTCAGACAAAGAGGAGAGGATCATGAAACATATATTCTTCACCAGGCTTATTGTGTTTATTAGGCGAGTACATGCTCAAGTTTGTCTTTGACTAGTAGAATCAGCACCTTCAGATGTAAGCATATAACGGCTAATGAGATCCATCAAAATTCAAGACAAAAGCAAATAAAAGTGATATTTTCATTTTTGAAAAAATTGCTGAACCAAAAAGCATAACACATGATTATTTGAAATTTCATAATAACGTTAAAGGAACTCGTCATTACTCCAATGAAAAGTTCTCCACAATTTTGGGAAGTGCAATTTACGAAAGTGAACAACCAAGTTAGCTTTCAATTAAGTAAAATACTTAATTTATAACGTCAAAAAAGGGGATGTAGCTCAAATGGTAGAGCGCTCGCTTTGCATGCGAGAGGCACGGGGTTCGATCCCCCGCATCTCCATTGCCTCATTGTTTAAGTGTTATTTTTAATTTTGACGGCTTTAGAATCTAATTATGACCAAGCTCATTAGGCAACTTATAAAACTAATTCTGAACATTCTCATTTTTATCCGTGTAACACGTGTGAAAGATTTTATTTTCTTTAGTTGCAGAATATAAAAGGGAGTACAGGGTATGGGACGAGACGGAATTTCTCTAGACAATATTTTTTTTCCCTTCATGGTTTCTTGGGCTAAACCAGCCTCTAAAATAGTGTAACATTGTCCGGTTTGGGCTGTTTTTTTCAAAATATCTCGCACCATTAAGAGATTCTTACATCTTATATGTAAACTCTCAATCATTCCAGCTATCAATGTTTGCGTATTTTGGCTCTCTCACGGCGTGGCATAAGAAATTGATGTTCAAGTAGCTTCTTCTAACACAACAGAATACCTCCGATAATAGACTTGTCAAAACAGAAGTCAATTTGATACTTATTTCATGGCTATGCTTCTTTTGTGACAAAAAGTGATACTAACGAATTCATGAAGTTTTTTTTTTTAAAGTCTGCTGCACAATCCTCATTTCAAGGATAATAGTAAACAATTTGTTGTATCAAAAGTAAAATCTGTAGTAAAGTGCCTATTTGAATGCAGAACGATAAGGATTATGCAGAGTTCTCATCAGCGCGTTATACTACTACAACTTTGTGCTGTCAAGTGATTAGCTGTTATTGAAACTCTTAACTACTTAAATGGGACTATGTCTCCAAAAATATGAAATATCATATTTTCCAACTGAATCGTGATTTGTATGAGGTACTTTTCCCATTCTTAGCTGTTTCATCTGAATGAGAAAATATTTCTTCTACAGTAATGAACCCCCAACTAATTTTTTTGATTGACCCATAGTTGATTAATTAATCCTATAGCAAATAAGTGATACACCATATATTTGCAAAAAAAATTGCAAATGAACAATAGGGTAAGAAATATGATAAGTTTATGATTTTGTTTTAGTATTATCTAGATATGAAGAAGAAAACATACATATAGTAAACATAGCTTGAATGACATGGTCACTAGTTCAAATTGTTTCAGTAGTGCCACAAGGAACCAAAAAATAATGTTGCCTACTTCTAATCTAGCTTCAAAATTAGGCTTATCAGTAAACACCTTTAGTAACATGATTCAAGGAATAGTTTGAGTAGGTGGTGCTCCAGAAGCCTGAAGCAAATACAATCGACAGCACGGTGTTCCATCATCAGGATGAGTTTGTATTGACCGTGGCAAGCTGCGCAACTTGTTGAACAAATTTAGTGGATTGTGCAACAGCCCGAAATGGGCATCTGGATCACCAATCTGAGAAAGTTTAACTTGAGAAAATCCTAGTGATGGCAATAACAGATCAGGCCAATCACTATAGAAATGGAAAATGGAGCTGCAAATTTTGGTTGATTGCTTGTTCATGAAATCTGCTAAAAGCACTGTATGAGCAGAGCCACAGTTATTAGCGATAACATTGAGTACTTCCATTGCATGAGAATGTGATAGATAGTAGAGGATGCCTTCTAATACCCACACTGTATTTTTCTTTAGCTCTAATCCTGATGATTGAAGCTTTTTAAGCCAATCTTTTTCTCTTAAATCAGCTGCCACTCTCTTCAGTGATTTTGCTGTCATCATCGGGTGTTTTTGATCATTTCTTGCTTCTTTTAGAACAGTAGTTTTCATCTGCAAGACCTCTGGGAAATCAACCTCAAAAATATCACTTTGTTTCAAGAAACTCAAGCGGTATGCCCTTGTATCCATACCTGTAGATAAGCAGATTGATATTATTGGTCTGTTCTGTACTGTCCCTATTCAAATATTTGCAGGGATAGCAAGCATATAAAATGCCAGATTGATACACTAAGTTCTCGCTAACGCACCAAGTTTAGGAAAAGGCTAGAACACATTAGGTCTTTTGTACGCACCCTTATCTTGCATTTTTGCTAGAGACTGTTTCCACGGGAAGACCTCCTAGTCACAACAATGACAACTCTTACCATTGTACCAAGGTTCTCCCTCAGTGAGGAACTGAGAATGCTTGGAGTAAAATGCACACTTATATTGGGATACTCCATCAATTCATAGTTCAAACTCCCTATTTATTGCGATAACTCAAAGCAAGTAAATTTTGCATCACGTATGTCGAATCCAGTTGAATGTTTCAATTTAAATAGTCATGACCCGTTTATAGATTATAGAGATTGCTTATTACCAGTCACTAGGGTGTGAATGACTGCAGTTCTATTAGTTGATAAGATTAGTGCCTTACCTGGTTAACGTCTAGCGTTTGGTTGATTAAAAGCTGGAACATTGCATCTTGTTAATGTTCAGTTGCAATGTACATCTGCAAGTATGAGTCTTTGTAGAATCATTGATCTGTTAATTTTGTAATAGAGTGACTAACATTGAAGTTAATTAGTTCATGATGAGTCACAACAAGTTTACTAACCAATAAGAAATTGTCTTTGAGTTGCAAGAAGGAACACACCCATATATCTTTTGCCTAAGATGCAACAGAGAGAGTTTGATACATCTCCTAGTTTACCATAGAGGAAAAGTTTCTTTACCTACACTGGAATGAAAGTGGTCCGAATAGTATGTAATGATATGAAAGATTCATTTAGCCGACTCTTACTAGTTTGGTATTAAGACATAGTTGATTTAGTTTAACTTCTGTCGAGTTTAACTTCTATACGACAGTGTTGAGTGTGTGAACAAAGCCCAACATTGGAAGCTGAAAAGATTGTGAGTCTACCTATAAGGTGTAGAGATCACTTAATGGTGTGAGGCCTTCTGAGAAAAATCGTGCGGGCTTGGCCCAAAGCGGACAGTATCACACTATGTTACAAGTATTTTTGGGTTGTTTTAGCCAAACAGACAGTACAAAAAGAAATTTTACACTATTAGGTCACTAAAAATATAAATATAGGTAATTGTTCATCAAAAGTGGGATTAGTAACCTGGAAATTAAACATGCTAGTATATGCAAAATGAATATGGTCGGCTAATATAAGTTAAATCCCTTTTGATCAGATACCTGCTCCAAGAAGGACAACTTGTGTTGCTCCACCATCAAAGGAACTAAGAGCAGCTTCAATTTGTTTATCAAACCACAGTGTTCTAACAGCAATCATTACACCAGAAACCTCTGTTGCATTATTAAGACAATCCCTCTTAATCTTTTCATACAAGCTTTTGAGGTATGTCTCTCCTGCTAGTAACTCAGCTAGTGGATCATTTATCACATGCCTCCACAGTGCCCTTCCTGCTGCAATCTGGCATGCTGATCGTCGCGACATATCCCATTTATGTTCAATTTCTGCATGGAGTTCTCGAATATTATCAGTATACAACGAGTCAGGTAATATGAATTCTGGCCATTGCAGGACAGAATTCACTTGGTTAGGCATTTCTGTGCTAAGACGTTGTAATATAAAGCATGAGTTATATAGGAAAAATATTTGTAGTAGTAGGGATAAGAAAAGAGAGCCACACAGAACCAATTAAGGTCACAGAAAAAAAGAACACTAATATCGTGTCCAGCTTCTTTTCGTTGCATAAAGAAAGGGAATGAAGGAGGCCACGACTACTATCAATTCGTCTTTTTTTTTTTTTTTTTTTGCTTACTATTAGCTGAGAAGGGCATAAGAGTGGTCCAATTTTTTTCTTAACTCAAGTACACGTTTGTTTCCATTATATTGGTTGTCTGCCTCAAAATCTAGTTTCATGTGCCTGAAAAAGGCAAGTCGACCTGAGATATTTGTTTGGTTGGTGTGAGATGTCCGGAGTCCCGATTCAGATTTTAAATCAAGTGGTGCCAAGTGTTAACTGGACCTACTGCTTAAGGTGCAAACTTAATACCCGATAGGTCAAAATACAACATAAATTTGGGAGGATTTAAGCTTAAGAGAAGTACATCAGCTTTCATTTTTTTTTTTTTTCCAAAAGCAGAATTGAAACAAAAAGGATGGGAGGTTGAATTATGTTGGGTAGATTTGGTTATGACCCGTTGTTTAACCTTTTTTGCCCAACTTACATTGATCCAAACAAACTTTAATTGAGATTTGGGTCATGACCCGTTTACCGATTTGACCCGTTAAAGTATGGTCCGACCTGCCAATTTGTCATCATAGTGATGCGACCGGACATGCTGTACACATGCTACATTTGCCATTTGTTTTGATGTTGATAAGGTCTCGGAAACTTAGCGTACTTATAGGCGACGTATCTACTACTCCAGTCTTTTTCGGGAGATCATGACCAAATTTGAGAGGAAGGGGTGTAATATGCTTCTCCTATAACAACAGGTCCCCAGCTCATTTCAAGTGTTCAATTGTGGGATTTTTTGGTTTTCTGGAGCTTTTTGTTCTTCTATTTTCTTTTACTTACATTTAAGCATGCAAGATATATATCATGTGCTAACCCACGTATAATTACACCGGAAAAAAGTTGCAAACTTAACCTGGGCAGTAGAAATCAGCTTCCTATTGTATGGATGCTGAGGAGATAATTTCAGAAATAGTCCAGTGGTCAAGAAACTATAATCAGAAGGCAAATGTCATTCAAATTTTTAAGACGACCTGACTTGCTTGCCGTACTAACAATGAGAAAAATGACAAGAAGACGAAAATTTGTTAGGAGACGAATGAAATTGTTCTTGGGGAAAATCAAATAAATTCTATCTGGGATTTGCTCATAAAGTGTTAAAAAGGGAAAAGATGCTAACAAAAAATATAAAACATTTGCCATTCTGCCTGTAGGCAGCGGCGGATCCACGTTTAGTGTTGTGGGTACTTAAGCACCCATTGTCTTTGGAGTAGGGTCTGTGTATTGTATGTGAAATTAATAGAAAAATTAAATATAAGAGAGATTAGTACCCACGAAATAAAAGTTGAGCTGGGTGCTTTGATTTAGAGATTTAATTGTAGGCCTTTATTTTGTTTGTTTCGGGGATCGAAATTGGTGTGAGGCATAAGTGCTTTTTTGTGTGTGTTTTCTGATGGGGAAGACCTTTCCTTGTTTGATTGTTTCCATTCTTTTCTATTTTTCGGTTGCCCTTATTTGAGCTATTTTCCATATTTTGTTACCTTTTTGCCTTCTTTTTTCTCCCCTTCAAATTCGCTTTTCTTTCTTTCTTTCTACTATATCACATAAAAATATTTCAAGTATGGAGATTGATGAAGTACTTTTATTGTCCAAAAATAGTAATCCATTTAGTTTTTGTTGTAATATTCACAATAATATATTTTTGAGCAACGATCACTTTTTGCTCGTGACTAAAACTATTTACACCGTAGCAACAAAAGTGTATAAAATTTATATACTTCTTGTATATAACATACAAAAGTGTGTTATATATATATTTAGCTATTATTTTGAGAGCCGCTATATAGTGTTATTTTTATTATATTTTTATATTGAATTGTCTCATTTTAAGTTTTAATAGTGATACACTTATACTATGCGTGACAATAAAGCACCCATTACTTTAAAATCGTAGATCTGCCACTGCTGTAGGATAGGAATTGTGCTTAAAAGAAACAAATGTACAAAGCGGAACTCCGCGGAAGCAACTTAATAGTTTTAGCATAATACGAGAGACGCATTTGTTTCAATAATCTGTTTTTTGTACAATGAATTAAATTATAATTAAATTAATTTCCTATCATTATCACAAAGTAGTATTTAGTACTATTAGTTTAAATTCACTGACTTATAAATCCTAAGTTAATTGCTCCAGCATCAAGAACGTTGCGAAAATAGGGAGATTGAAAAACAAAGCAATTCACATAGACAATGAATGTTTTTCTGATTTTCTCTGCCTAAAGCTACTATATATGCATCGGTCTAAAAGATGGAACTTTTCTCTTTAATTTAAAAGATGGAATATGAACGAGGTATTTTACCTATTATGAGCAGGACGTTAGCTCTAAGGCTCAGGCGTAAGCCTCAGGAGTTTGAGCCTAGTACGTGTGTGTATATATATATATATATATGAGATAGAAACTAGAGTCCACCAAACAATATAGAGAATCAGGTTCTCTATTAGTTCCCACAGTAAACAAGTAGTACGTAAAGAACACGTGATATTTACGTGGAAAACTCTTTTCTCAAGGGATTAAAAGTCACGACCTACCCTAGTAAGATTTTAACTCTGCTAAACCGAGCAAACTTCATATTACAACCTATTGCAATCTAGGAATTAGACTGTTAATCCCTCACCCCTTACCATAACTCCATTGTAAGCCTTTTGCAATAACTCTATCACAAAGCAACAAACCTTAACTAGCTCTAGTCAAAAAACCAAACTAAACAATGGTTGAAATTTATCCTACTAAGACACTTCTTGAAAGTAGTGTAGGATTACTAGTGAAGAACAAAATAACAAAGACTCAACAAACCTAAAAACTTAAGATATCTTCAATATCAGGATATGGTCCTTGAGGTTGTAGCAGCATGTTCTTGAGAGAGCCTTGAAGGTTGTGGAGGCTAACACTTGAGAGAGTATGAATTTTGATGATTTGCAAGTGTTAGGTTAAACCCTGTATCATGTTCTATACATATGAGTGAGCTTGTGAAAAGAGATAGGGTCTTTTAGTTTGGCCTTAGCATGCTATAGTTGTGCTGCTGTGCTGCTGTCAGTTGGTACACTGCAGCAGTTTTTGCAACTGTAAAATTGACTATACGATGATCAAGAAAACCGATTCACACACGATCCCTATCTGATTCCTCGAGAACGTTTGGCAAATTATCAAAACACAAAATAACATAATTTATCAAATATATATAACAAAACTCCTCCAAACTAGTATACTACTGGTGTCCTATATATCTTTCTAAAATATTTGAATTATATATTTGTATAACTAGTAAAAATGCAGTAATGTTGTTGCACATGGTGGACGTACAAATTTTGTTACTACTAGATTGTGACAATGTATTTAGACTTCGGTGATATAGTCATCATGCATGTATCTTAGTAAGTGCCAATTTGACCTAGTCACAAATAGAGTATTTTATGGTTATGCAGGACACCTGTCGAAAGAAAAAAATGGTTATGCACGTTGAAGCAGGAAAATGCTACTAAAGCAATTTTGAAGAAATTTAATTGTTAAGCGAAGGCTTCAAATGTCACAAAATGGATGATATATAATTTGGAGTTCAATGGTCAGTGCAGTTAATATTTGTGTGAGCTTGACAATCAATTTCTTAATCTTTTACAACTAAAATTTATAAAACTCAAAAAGTATTGTGATACATTTTTGTAATCGAATATTTAAAAATTAAATTATTATAATAATCATCTAAGAGGCAAGATACTCTATCTTTTGAGAGGCTTACGCCCATAAAAACTGTCATATATATATTATTTCAATGCTAATTCACGACCATCAATCGGAGGGATTTTATCCCACCCCTTGACGGGGCGGATACAGCTTAGTAGTGTGCATTTTCTTGAACCCAATAACTTTTTATATATATTTCGTATATGTATTAAAAATCTACTAAATATTCATAAAATTGTAAACCCAATGCTTATGATATATTTATTAAAAAATACTGTAGAAATCAATAAACTTCAAATTTTAAATTCGTCTCAATCCATTAACGATTTTAATAAATAAGCATCGTAAATAAATGGTAAATGGGTGGCCACCTTTCTTTCTTTTAGAGGTTACCACCTAAATGATGAAAACCCCATCACAGTTCGTAAAATGCGAACTCCTCTATGAGGAACATACGTCATAATACAAGATGTTGATGTGCATAGGTCGACCTAAATAACGTAAGCCATAGATAGGCAATATAATTTACGATAGAAACTAGGAGTTCACCAAATAATATAGAAAATCAGGTTTTTTATTTGTTTTCACAATAAATAAACAGAAAGTAAAGAACACAAAATATTTACATGAAAAACTTCTTACTCAAGAGATTAAAAATTACGACCTACCCTAGTAGGATTTCAACTCCACTAAACCGAGCAAATTTCATATTACAACCTATTGCAATCTAGGAATTAAATTCTTAATCACTCACCCCTACATAACTCTATTGTAAGCCCTTTGCAATAACTCTATTACAAAGCAACAAACCTTGACTAACTCTAGTCAAGAAACCAAACCAAACAATGGTTGAAATCTGTCCTAGTAAGATACTTCTTGAAAGTAATGTAGGACTACAAGTGAAGAATAAAATAACAAAGACTCAACAAAACCTAAGGACTTAAGATATCTTCAGTGTCGGAATCTGTTCCTTGAGGTTGTAACAGCCTTATTCTTGAGAAGATATAGGGATATTTCATCTTTTAATGTGGCCTCTAGCAAGCTGCAGTTGTGTTGCTGAGCTGCTGCCAGACGGTACAGTGCAACAGCTTTTACAGCTATAGACTTGATTGTACGGCAGCGAGGGGAACTGATCACATCAGGTCCCTATCTGGTTCCTCGAGAACGTTTAACCAGCATCAAAATATAAAGTAACATATCATATTAAGGCTAAAGGAACTTATCACAACTCGTTCCTATCTGGTTCCTCGAGACTGTTTGGCAAATCATCAAAACACAAAATTGCAAAACTTATCAATTTTTTCACTTTTGATGATGACAAACCCATAGTTGATATTCCCCCTGAGACTGATAACAACTGGTTCCTATCTGGCTCCTCGAGACTGTTTGACAAATAATCAAAACACAAAATAGTATAACTTATCAATTTCTCTCTTTTTGATGATGACAAACAAAGAATTGATATTCCCCCTGAGACTGATCACAACTACTTCCTATCTGGTTCCTCGAGACTGTTTGACAAATCATCAAAATACAAAATAGCATAACTTATCAATTTTTTCCCTTTTTTATGATGACAAACCCAGAATTGATATTCCCCCTAAGAACCAGATTCTCACATGCTCCCCCTATGGATCAGATTTATAATCAACACATGTTCCCCCTACGGATTAGACTTATAATCACATGTTAACAACAGCGTTCCCCCTGCGAAACAGACCTATCTTTCATGCACAACACAACATATCAATTCAATTATGTCCTCCCCTCCCCCCCCCCCCC
>MCJB01018240.1:24688-54831 GCA_002018475.1 Nicotiana obtusifolia | reverse complement strand
CCCCCCCCAACATACACTCACCCATGTAACTTCCCCCTTTTGGCATCATTAAGAATAACAGAAGAAGCACAAGCAAAAGGAAGTTTTCAATATTAACTCATGTCACTTGGGCAACACAACATAAATAATAACAAGAACAACAAATGAATATCATTGCACAAAATAGAGTGATTGCCCATAATAGAGTAATTATAACAAAAACACCGGAGTTTCAATCAATACAGAATATGACAATTTAAATAACTAAAGTACCAATGTCATCAAACACAGGGATCAAAAGAAGATATGAATTCAATGGAATTTGGAAGGGGTAAAAGACATGAATCACTAGGCAGGAAGAAAATTAAGGGGCTAAGGCCTTGATGAGCTTGTCCATTCGTTCATTCGCATTCCTCTGATCAATGATCATTTGTTATCTCAAGTCCTTCACATGTTTCCTCAACCTGTCGTTCTCACCTTTCAACTGAGCATTCTCTTCTGCCAAGGGACCACTGGGACCTGGTTCTCTACCTCTCTGAGCAAGTTAAACCATCAGTTGGAACACCAAGAATCTTCCCAAGCTTCTCCTTATCAAGAACAAACCCAGTCCCATTCACATACAACATAAGAGTATTATCATCATCAGTAACAGACAAATTTGCATAGAATTTTTTCACTTCTTCTCCCTAAACTTTGGGACTTGGAGGAACAAAGAGGTGATTCCGTTTTTGAAACTCAACAATGTCAAGAAGTTCCTCCATTTTTTAGCAATATCTAAGTCAAAAACTCTGCCCAACAGCACTTTTTGAGACTTCAGAGTCTTCTCTCCAACTCCGATAACTCAACCTTTTGCTTATTTAAGGAACCAAACTCCTCACTCACACTACCCTTTCTTTTCCTGAGCGATCGAGACTCCCTCTTCTCCTTCTCAATCTGTCCACCCTTATCATTTGATACATTTTTCTCAACCGACTTTCTTTACTCTTTTTTTCTCTTTTTTGAATATTTCCTAACAAATGGAGATTTGTTTTCCACTTCATTATCCTTATCCTCCACATTTACTATATCAGTAGGTGATGCCACTTCATCAATCAGCCTACTTTTCACCAATCCTTTTTACTGGATCAGAGGGTTGTTTAAACACAGAGCTCAAAAGAAGGTCGTCATCAAAATCAACATCCTGATAAGGACATGGGGGATCAGGTCCTGTATTCAGTTCTCCTTTTTCCAGCATATTCACCAATTTTCCTTGAGTTCCTTCACCACATTCTCCATCCTTCAAGGACTCTGCAAACCCATCAATAATTTTAGCCTCACTCTCTAGAATATTAGATCTACCCCGTTCCCTTTCAGTTAAATGCCCATCAAAATCTACTGAAAACTTATTTGGAAAGGATGATTCCAGGTGAGACATGGTTGATTTTAGTTTGGAAGATACGATGAAGAGAAGTATTCGGAGAGAGAGAGAGAGGTAGAGAGAGAGAGAGAGAGGCTTTCTCGTGTTCTGAGTTTGAGTGAAGAGATAGATAAAGAGTTTGGTTTTAAATAGAATGAAAAGAACCAGTTTTGATTGATTATGGGAAAAAGATGGATTTGGGGCAACGGGTCAGTTCAGAAGAGGTGTAACATTTTGGACTTCAAAAATTAGGATAGAGGCAGGAATAAGTTAATGACACGGCACTCAATTAGTCTAAAAAGTATAGAAGTATTGAAGAGACTGCTAACCTGAGTCAAAAGAACCAGTTTCCTTGATGGTTTTTGAAAATCTGAGCAAAAACTTCTAGAACTGCAATGTCACTCTTACTTATTTTGTCCTGAAACTGCCATGTGCATATAACCTTAACAGTATAGATTTGAGTTAGATGTCGCCAAAAAATACTTTTTAGCAAATGACCTTTCCTTCTTTTTGTAGCCAATCATCGAGGGACCAGGTCCTTAGTTGAACTTGATCAACCCCAACTCTAGACGATTTCTTTTAAAATGTTCCCTCCTCAGAGCCTTGGTGAAGATATCTACTACCTAGTCCTCTTTCTTACAGAACTTCATACAAATTAGACCGTTTCAACATTATTCCTTAGGAAGGTGATGTCTCATATCAATGTTCTTGGTCCTTTTGTATAGTACCAGGTTCTTTGCCATGCTGAGAGAGCTTGTGTTATCACACAATAAGGGCACACAATCTGTAAATACACCAAAATCCTCAAGTTGTTGCTTGATCCACAGCAGTTCTGCACAATAAGAGGCGGCAGCCACATACTCAGCTTCAGTAGTAAAAAGAGCCACAGAGCTTTGTTTCTTTGTGCCCCCATGAGATCAAGCATGAACCTAAAAAATGTGTCAAATGTACTCTTTCTATCCACCAGATATCCGGCATAATCAGTATCAGCATATCCAACCAAGTCAAAATTATCTCCTGAAGGATAGAAGAGGACCAGGTCCTGCGTTCCCTTGAGATACCCCAAAAATATTTTGGCATCCTTCAAGTGAGATTCTGTTGGGCTTGATTGGAACTTATTACACAATCCGACACTAAAGAAACTATCAGGTCTGCTAGCATTCAAGTACAGAAGAGACCCAATGATACCCCTATGCATAGTTTTATTGACATGAGAACCAGGTTCGTCCATGTCTAGTCGAGTAGCAGTGGTAATAGGTGTATCAATGATCTTAGAATTTTCCATCTCAAATCTTTTCAGCAGCTCCTTGATCTACTTTTGTTGACTGATCATAGTGCCTTTTAAAGTTTGCTTTATTTCTTGTTGCGTTTTCAAATTCATCAAGTTTGTTTCGGAACACCCACCCAGTTCTAATCATTATTTTGTCTGATGACTTAGAGACCAGGTGCCACACTTTGTTTCTCTCAAACTGATGGAGTTCTTCTTGCATAGCAGCTATCTAGTAAGTATCTTTCAATTCTTCCTTGATGTTCTTAGGCTCAATTTGAGAGAAGACGGCTGAGAAAACAAGAATGTTCCTTGCCTTAGATCTAGTTTGAACACCAGAGTCTAAGGGAGAGATTACATTTTGAAGGAGATGTGAGCTCTTGTGCTTCCAGTTTGATACTTGAACTTCAGGATTCGAGGCATCGGGTTCCTCCATATTCGATTCATCATTTACATCAACAAAAATATGACTTTCACTTCTTTGTCCAATATCCAGAGTACCTGATACAGCATTAGCAGCCCTACGTTCAGCTTCAAATTAAGGTAATAGAGGGACAATTTCCTCTGTGCCTTCTGGAGATTCTGCTGCATCTTCTTCATCGCTCTACTTGACTTGACTAATCAACTCAGTCTTTCTATTTGCATTATCTATAGCTTCACCACGAACTTTTGTAAATTCTCCATCTTTATCTTCTTTGTTATGTGACCTTTTGCCACTTGATTCATGGGATTCATCAAAGATCATGTGCACACTTTATTCTACGCACTAGGTTCTTTAGTTGTAGACCTCGTATGCCTTGCTTTGAGAGGAGTAACCAAGAAAAATTCCCTCATCACTTTTTGCATCAAATTTTCCCAATGTATTCTTACCATTGTTGATAACAAAACGTTTGCATCCAAAGGCTATAAGGTAAGTCAGCTTGGGTTTTCTCCCATTGAGTAGTTCATAGGGAGTTTTCTCGAGCAGGGACCTGATCATGCACCTGTTAATTAAGTAGCAGGCAGTGTTGATTTCTTCAACCTACGAACCAGGTTCTCTATAACCAACCTGTTGAGCAAAGAAAAACTCGCATGCCCCAGTCGTTTGTGCCATAAATCACCATCATCATCAATGACACTTAGGTATGTTAGATCACGACTATTTAGTAAATCAAGGTCTACAACATAGATGTTCTTGAACCTTTTGACTATCAACACCATTTCACCAGTTTTGAGATTAGTGAAAGTGCAAGACTTGAACCTTATTTCCCTTGTCACATATTTGAGACACTTAACAGGTTATATTTCAAGCCCTTCACATAGTACACATTTTCAATTACACGAGAATGTTTTGTCAATTTTGCCAACACCAAGAATATAGCCCTTCTTGCGATTCCAAAGGACACACTCCTGCTTTGGAAGGCCTTGAGTGAGAAAAAATCATCCATTCTTACAATCATATGCTTCGAGCAGTCACTATCCATATACCATTTTGACTGCTTTCTCTCACTCCAACTTGCACACAAAATCATTTATTGGACTTAGGAACCCAATATAGCTTGGGTTCCTTATAATGGTTGAACAGACGGATCAAACTTCTTTTTGCCCATGCAGGCAACACATATTTTCTTCTCAGAGAACCAGGTTCCTCAACAGTAGGCTTCTTTTCACCAAAAACTTTATTTTTCTGTAGAAACTGAATTTTAGCTTTACAAGAGTCCTTGTAATGATCAGTTTGGCCATAGTGAGTACACAACCAATTATCAATTTTCCCATTTTTGATGATGACAAACTCAGAACTGATATTCCCCCTAAGAATCAGATTCTCGGCATGTTCCCCAGAGAACCAGATTCCTGTGAGAAGGTTGATTTTGATGATCAAGATGTGATAAGCTTTTTAACTGCTGGGGGTGGTGGTAAAGCTAAAAAGAATACTGTTCCCAAATTCCCTATTACTAGACAGCAGAGCAAGGCTGGGTTCGATAATGCTCTGAAGGCAAGTAAGAAAAAGAAGAAGAAAAGGAGTTTGATTCACCCATTCTAGCCATAGTTACATATGCTATAGGGATTATTGGAGGTTTTAGCCTTTTGGAACTTGATTCCTTGCCTATTTCCACCATTATTCTTGTACATAGACGTTATTACATCAGAGGACCAGGTTCATTTAAGTGACTTATCAAGATCATTTTTAACCCTTTTCAGATCCTCCTGAAGTTGTCTATTCTTTTCAAGCTCAGCAGCGAAACTTGTTTTAACTTTCTTAAGCTCACTTTCAAGCTCAAGTTGAGCCTCACTAGCCACTTTTTTCCTTTAAGTATGTCCATCCATTTTTTTCATTTGGTTTTTTAACAAGGTATTTTCTCTAATTACTTCTTCTACTTGTTCCTTCAAGTCTAAAATTGAAACTACCATATCATCCCTCTCTTGTTCTATATCACCAATTTCTTCATTAGAGAATTTTTCTCATTAATGAGGCTATGATAGGCATCAATCAACACATTTACTAAGGACATCAATTTTTTCTTAGAGTAAATTTTTAAATTTCTTTGAACATCAAGAAAACTTACCTCATCTTCCTCCTTGTCCTCATTCATCAGATTTAGTCATGAGTGCAAATATTGACTCATATTCTGAAGATTCATCGTCAATAACCATCATAGATGTATCTCCTTAATCATCTTCACCTTCAGATTCACTAGAGGAATCTCCCCAGACAGCTAGAGCTTGCTTCACCATGTTGTTAGCATCATCTCTTTTTTTGAACTTCCTGTCAGGGACCTGGTTCCTCATAGCCGCCTTATCAGTGTTGGTTTTGTAATGATCCTTCTCATGAAGAGGGCAGTGTTTAATGAAGTGTCCAGAGTTTTTGTACTTATGACAGCAATCATTTCCTTTGAAATTTCTGCTGGAACTTCCTTTCTTTGGAATCACACCATTTTTTTTATTCATCTTTTAGAATCTTCGAGTGAGATACACCATGTCGGATTCATCACTACTTGAGTCGTGGTTGGCAGCCTTGAGAATCAGGATCTTCTCCTTCTTGGGCTCTCTTCTTTTAAGATCTTTCTTTCTCTTCATCCAATAGGTTTTGAGATTTCCAATAAGCTCGTCAATAGTTAGCTTCTGCAGGTCTTTGGCTTCAGTGATATCATTAACCTTACTCTCCCAGGAACCTGGTAGAATACTGAGTATCTTTTGGACCAGCTTGTTGGTTGGAATGATTTCACCATGAATGAAGCTCATTGATTATGGAGGTGAAATGGGTATGCATCTCTTGAATAGACTCATCCTCTTTCATTTTAAAGAGTTCATACTCAGTAGTAAGCATATCTATTTGGACTACTTTACCTGAGTAGTTCCCTCGTGAGCCGTTTGAAGCACTTCCCGGATTTCCTTGGCAAATCCACATGTAGAGATACGATTACACTCGTCTGGTCCAATACCACACACAAGAATCTTCTTTGCCTTAAAGTTCTTCTCAACAGCTTTTCGGTCAGCGTCATTGTATTCTTTTCTTGTCTTTGGAACAGTCTTTGTTCTATCTCCAACAGCCTTCATACGGACAAAGGGACCATCACAAATCACGCCCCAAAGCTCGGAGTCTTCAGGCATAATGAAGTCATGCATTCTATTTTTCCACCATCCATAATACTTCCCATTGAATCTTGGAGGTCTTGTGGTCGATTATCCTTCCTCGAGGTTTGGTGGAACAGCCATAATGAAGATCCTTTCTAGGTGTTAACCTTTTAGAAAGAACCTGGATCTAATATGGCTGTCCAAAGCGACGGGACGGGACGGGACGGGACGGGACGAAATGAAATTATCAGGACTGGACGAGACGGGACGAACTTTGACCAGGACGGTAATGCGGCGGGCCTTAAATGGGACGACCTGGTAGGCCCATCCCATCCCACTAACAAACGGGATGGGAGGGGGCGGGATGGGATGGAACGTGGGCCCTATGGGACTTTTTAAAAAATATTATTTAATATTTAAGCATTGAATTTGGAAATGACTATTTTTCTTATAGATAGCAACAATTTTTTTTTAAAGTTGACAATGATTAAGTTTTTAAAGTTTGCAGCTGCTGGTTTTTTGACTTTTTTAATTAACTTAAAACTTAAAATTTTTTAAAGAAACTAAGTAAATAATTATAAAATATTAAAACAAAAGACTTGCAACGAAATTTTTTACTAATTATAATAGACTTGTAATTTGTTTAATATAATCTCAAGCTATAAAGTAACTAAGTGAGACAATTTATAAGAAAAAATTCAAGGCTAAAGCCTTTTATTTTATTAATAGAAGTTTTAAATTTCACATGCAAATAAAGTCTTTTGAAGAGCACCTAATCTATGCAGCCACCTTCTGATAAGTAGGGATTTTGACTACTTATTAGCATATTTTTGCTTTTATTTTAGTCCGAAAGTATTGATTTATATCCCGAAACTAATGAAAGTGTGCAAATTGCAGGAATGTTGGAAATTTGGTCTGCCATGATGAATTCCAACTTAAAAAGGAGTGTTCAACAATGCAAGAAAAGACACATAACTTAAGAAGTGCGGTCCGCAGAAGGATTTCTGCGGCAACAGAAAAAAATTTGGACCACGGAATTCCATCCGCAGCCGCATATCAAGTGAAAGAGCATAGCAGGAATTTGGCCAATATGCGGACCGCATATGAATTGTGTGGCCGCAGAACAAGGTCTGCACTGGCAAATGATTCAAAGTTCAGAGAGTGTGCAAAAGATCAAGTCCTGAAGCCTTGCTGAAGTGCAGCCACAGAAGATGCTTCGCAGCTGCAATCCAGAACTGTGCGGCTGTAGAATCCAAGATCTTGCAATTGAAGAAATCTGCAGACCGCATGAATTGTGTGGTTGTTGAACCTCCCGAAGGGCATTTTTGTAGCGAATTTTGTGCCACTATAAATGGACTTGTTTCACTTTCTTAGGTCAAGTTTTGAAGTTAGAGCTACTGCAGCTGTTATATTTTGCTATTTTAGGAAGTTTGTGACTATTTTAGTGTTTAAACATTATATTTTATCATTTTAAACTTAAATTATGAGTTTAATTAGCATTTCATCTTTATTTTCTTCAATTCACACTATGAGTAGCTAGATTTTTACTAAGATTGTGACCCAACCCTAGTGTGTAAACCTTATGGGTATTTAATTTAATGCTTGTTTATGATTGGGTGTTGATTATTTAGCTTAGTTTATGCTTCAATTTTATAATTAGTGGTTGCAAATATTGATTCATGCCTTTTTGTCTTAGTCTCTACTTGAGAAAGAGGGACCTAGTCTAGGATAACTTGGCTAACAAGGAATTGGGATAATTGAGGATTTGATTAAACTAATTAAAGTGTTCAAACTAGAGATAGTGAGAATTCGGCTTTAGCTCATATCAACTATTTTGTTTGATACCCGTTTGGACTTGAGAAAACTAAATTGCGCATCACTTTTTGACCGAGAGGTATTGAGTGGGTAATGTAGAGTTGAGAGCTATAATACACATCAATCAACAAAATAAGTATTAACGTATTTTACCTATTAGGCAAACACCTAGGTTATGGTCACATCCCTAGGCTTTTTAATTATTTGGAAAAACAACCAAAAACACTGATTCGCTTCTAGTTTCTTTTCTTAGCTTATAATTGCTAGAGTAAAATTAGAATTAGAAATTAAAAAACTTTTGTGGAAGTGCAATTTAGCTATTTCTTTCGCTTTCCTCAAGTGTATATTCCTCACACCCTAGTAACTCCACTCTTGTTAGGTACTATTCTTTCAACGATTGTTTCCACTCACTATTGAGTGTGGATTGGACGTGGATCAATTTTTGGTGTCATTGCTGGGGAATTAAAATATTGTTAGCTATATATTTAGGTTTGTTCTTGGAATATCTTCTTTTCCTTCCATGTCACTAACTTGTGTGAGAATCTTAGGTACAATCATGGCAAACAATAAGCTCGGAAATTTTCCTTTGGGGGATTTGGATGCGGAGGACGAGCAAGTAGAGGAGGTACCTCATGAGCCACAAGCCAATCGGAGAGGTTGGGTACCTCATGACAATGTGCTTGTTCCACCCTCATCTCCACCATGAGCGGCTCCACACCGGATATTGCCTAACAAAGGTTATGCTAGTATAATAGTCACTCCCCGTATTAAGGCGGGCAACTTCCAAATCACCAATGTGATGCTCACTTTGCTTGAGCAACGGGGTTTCTTCATCGGTGATAAACATTTGAAGGGGTTCGTGGACACTTGTTGGGGAAGCAAGCAAACAAATGTCTCCGAGGATGCATTGAGGCTAAGGCTTTTTCCCTTCTCTCAATGGTGGAAAGATTTAGATTGGTTGGAACACACATAGGATGAGTCGGCGGAAAAGTTCTTTGCTAAGTTCTTCTCTCCTGGACACATGGCTATACTTCGAGATGAGATCTTGGCATTCAAGCAAGAGCCAAATAAACCAGTACACAAGACATGGGAACGCTATAGAACTATGGTCAAGGAATGTCCCAACAATGATATGACGGAAAACATGATTCAACAAACCTTCTATCGTGAGATTAACACGACCAACCAATGTGTAGTGAATCAACTACCAAGTGGGAACTTTATGACTATGCCTTATGTAGAGGCGTGTGAGATTTTGGATGAGCTGGCAGACACATCATCGGCTTGGCAATCATGGGCCAATGTTCCACAAGGTGACCTGAATATGATCCACCTTCACAAAGAATTGCAAGACCATGGGTAAGCCATTGCCGAATTGACAACTACCATGACTCAACTAGCAAAGCCCAACTAAATCAAGTGCAAACTCTGAAGCAAGTCAATGCTATGAAAGGAGTGAATATGATGGTAACAAGAGGAGGACCAAGGGTTCACACGTGCAAAATTGAGTGGGGAACAATGTGCAAGAAGATGGTAGTTTTGAGCAAGATGATTCATATAATGAACAAGAAGAAGAAGTGAAATATGTGAATAATTTTCAAGGGAAAAGAAACAATTTCCAAGGCCCAAGCCAATAGCAGTGGTGACCTCAAAACAATCAAGGCTAATCCATTTTATTATTCAACAATGAGCCACTAGACACTATGTATCTACTACATGTGCTTATGCATTATATACTTATGTTTATAATATATGTACATATGGATATTTTATCCACATAGTGAATAATTCCAGAATTAAATTAAAAAAGCCCTTTTAAAGAATTCTAACAATCAAGAAAATTGGAGTGGAGGCAACAATCAAGGAAATTGGCATAACAAAAACAATATATGCGAGTGGAACAACAATCAAGGCAACCAGGGGTCGGATTTTCAAAGGCCCCCGATGTACCAACAACCAAGCAACCCACCTCCTTATCCTTCCCATGGTTCGAGTTATTCAAACAATGAGATGGGGCATATTGAAAATATGTTCAAGCAAATGGTGAAAAAGAATGTCGATTCAGATACCCAACTTGCCTCACACAACACATCAATCCGCAACCTAGAAATTTAAATGGGGCAAATCTCTCAAGCCTTAAATTCTCGACCTTAGGGGGCACTACCAAGTGACACGGTGATAAACCCAAAGGTGGTAAAAACACGGGGCATGCCATGGGCGGTTATCACAAGAAGTGGAAGAGGTGGAAATGCACCTACCTCAAGTGAAAAGCAACTTGTTGATGATGATCAAGTGATGCAAGAAGAAGAGATCCAGAAAAATATAGTGCAACCTAATGATGAAGTTTGGATTGATATTGATGATAGTGTGGAAGAGACTCAAAAGGAGGTGAACCCATCTAGGGAACACATTATTGACATACCGGAGCCGGTAGTGCAAAAGGCTAAGGCACCACTGCCTAAGCCTCCACCTCCATACCCTCAAAGACTTGACAAGAAAAATGGTGAGAATCAATTCAAGAAGTTCATTCAAATGATGAAGAGTCTCTCAATTAATGTGCCATTAGTTGAAGCTTTGGAACAAATGCCGGTTATGCAAAGTTTATGAAGGATCTTGTGACAAAGAAGCGGTCAATGAATTTTGAGACCATCAAAGTTACTCATCAAGTGAGTGCAATTGTGCATTCAATAGCTCCTAAATTGGAGGATCTCGGTGCTTTCATGATTTCTTGTACAATTGAAAGTGTAGAGTTTGCTAAAGCTCTTTGTGATCTTGGGACAAGTATTAATTTGATGCCCTATTCGGTTTTTAAGACTTTGAAAATTGCGCAACCAAGACCCACCTCTATGAGATTGTAAATGGCCGACCGTACCATGAAGAGTCCCTTGGGAGTGATTGAAGATGTTTTGGTTCGTGTTGATAAATTCATTCTTCCAGCGGATTTTTTTCATTCTAGATTGTGAGGTTGATGATGAATTACCAATTATTCTCGAGAGAACTTTCCTTGCTACGGTAAAGTCTCTTTGTGATGTTGAAGCCGAAGAACTCATTTCCGAGTTGGTGATAAAAAAGCAGTATTCCATGTGTGTAAGTCCATGCAGCAAACAAACAGAAATGGGGTGTGTTGTTTTGTGGACTTGGTGACCGATGTTATTATTGATGAAACAAGTGTCACAATCAATGTTGGTGATATGTTGGAGGCCGTCTTGCTCAACTTTGAGGATGACGAGATGGATGGCTTCATGGAATGTGTTAATCCCTTGTAAGGAATGGGGTCGTACAACTATGCACCCCGAAAATTGTCCTTAGATCTTGAAAATAGGACAACTCCTCCGACAAAGCCTTCTATTGAAGAGCTTCCTACCTTGGAGTTGAAGCCATTGCCTCCACATCTTCGATATGAATTTCTTGGTCCTTTTTCTACTTTATCGGTTATTCTTTCCTCTTGTTTGACTAATGTGCAGGTAGATTCCACATTGGAGGTGCTACGAAAGAGGAAGAAAGCTATTAGGTGGACTTTGGCGGATATTCGGGGGATAAGCCCCACCTTTTGCATGCATAAGATAAATTGGAGGATGGCGCCAAACCATCTATTGAACATCAAAGGAGACTCAATAAGGCTATGCAAGAAGTTGTCAAGAAGGAGATTTTCAAGTGGTTGGATGCCGGGGTTGTCTACCCTATCTCTGACAATTCATGGACTTCTCTGATTTAATGTGTCCCAAAGAAGGGGGCATGACGGTGGTCACCAATTATAAGAATGAGTTAATTCCTACTAGAACAGTGACCGGTTGGAGGGTGTGTATGGACTATCGCAAGCTCAACAAAGTCACAATGAAGGATCACTTTCCACTTCCTTTCTTAGATCAAATGCTCGATAGATTAGCAGGCCATGCTTTCTATTGCTTTCTTGATGGGTACTCGGGCTACAACCAAATTCTCATTTCTTCGGCAGATCAAGAGAAAACAACCTTTACATATCCCTATGTTACTTTTGCTTTCAAGTGGATGCCGTTTGGATTGTGCAATGCACCGGCAACTTTTCAAAGGTATATGGTGGCTATTTTCACAGACATGGTGGAAGACTACCTTGAAGTTTTCATGGATGACTTGTTGAAGCTCAAGTTGACAACTACTCCCATCATCACCATTCCAAATTGGAGTATGTCGTTTGAACTAATGTGTGATGCAAGTGACATAGCGGTTGCTTTGGGGCAACGCATCAACAATATTTTCCATCCGGTCTACTATGCTATCAAGACCATAAATAATTCCCAAGTTAAATATACCGTTACGGAGAAAGAGCTCCTTGCTAATGTGTTTTCAATTGAGAAGTTTCGCCCGTACTTGATGGGTACAAAAGTTATTGTCCACACGCATCATGCGGCACTTCGTTATGTTATGAGCAAAAAGGACTCCAAATCTCGGTTGATGAGATGGGTGCTCTTGTTACAAGAATTTGATATTGACATCCAAGATAGAAAAGGTAGTGAAAACCAAGTGGCGGACCACTTGTCTCGTTTGGAGGGGGAAGGGAGGCTGCATGATGGCCTTGAAATCAATGAATCCTTCCCCGATGAGCAACTCTTTGCTATTTTGATAAAAGAGATGCCATGGTTCGTGAATTTAGCAAATTTTCTTGTGTGTGGAATCATTCCGGATGAGTTCTCTTCAAGCCAAAGGAAGAAGCTCAAATGGGATTGACAAGTTTATTATTCGAACAAACCATACCTTTTTCCGATTTGTACGGATGGGGTGATTACAAGATGTGTACCGGAATAGGAGCAAGGTGAAATTCTTGGGGCTTGTCATTCTTCGCCATATGGTGGTCATCATGGTGGAGCAAGAACGGCGGCTAAAGTGCTTAGTTGCGGTTTCTATTGGCCTACTCTTTAAAATGATGCTAGTAAGTTAGTGAAAAGATATGATGAATGTCAACGGGCCTGTGGTATCTTTAAAAAAAAAAAGAAATGTCTCTCACAACCATTTTGGAGATTGATATTTTTATGTATGGGGTACTTTATGGGACCTTTTGTGAGTTCTTGTGGAAACACCTACATCTTGGTCGCGGTGGATTATGTATCCAAATGGGTTGAGGTCGTTGCTTTACTCAACAATGGGGCGAGAAGTGTTGTGGCTTTCTTGAAGAAGAATATTTTCACAAGGTTTGGTACTCCACGTGCAATTATAAGCGATGGGGGGTCACATTTTTGCATCAAGGCTTTCGATACTTACTTAACAAGTATGGTGTTACTCGCAAAGTCACGACTCCCTATCACCCACAAGCTAGTGGGCAAGTGAAAGTCTCCAACCGGGAGATAAAGAGTATCTTATCCAAAACGGTGAATGCTAATCGGACGGATTAGTTCAAGAAACTTTATGATGCATTATGGGCTTATCGGACGGCTTACAAAACACCTATCAGAATGTCGCCATTCCCGTTGGTGTTTGAGAAAGCTTGTCATCTTCTGGTGGAGCTAGAGACCAAGGCCATGTGGGCTCTAAAGAACTTGAATCTTGATTGGGATGTAGCAGCTAACTTGAGGGCTGCACACTTGAATGAATTAGATGAATTGTGGTACATGCTTATGTGAATTTTTCCTTGTACGAAGAAAAGATGAAATATCTTTATGAAAAATACATTTGGAAAAAAGAGTTCAAGGTGGGCGATCTTGTGTTGTGGTTTAACTCAAGGTTGAGGATGTTTTCAGGGAAACTAAAATCCAAATGGAGTGGTCCTTTTGAAATTGTGGGTATGACACCTTTTGGTGAATTAGATTTGAAGAATAAAAATAATAAAGTATTCCGAGTTAGTGGTCAGCGGGTGAAGCACTACTTGGGAAAGGTTGGATATAGCCACGTGGTGGCAGTCATTCATCTTGCTTGAGGGTACTTTGCGTCGTGTCGCGACGTTAAATCAGACGCTTCTTGGGAGGCAACCCATGTTTCTTTTCCTTTCTATTTTATAGTTAGGTGTAGTTTTGTTTCTAACTTAATTTGAAGTGTGCTACAGAAGTGAGTGTCACTTACAAGAATTGTGAACAAAAATATGGCTAAGTGTTCAAGAGAGTGCGAACCGCATTTTATTTGTGCGGACCGCACATTTTCATGTGCCATAGCAGATGAGCATTGCAGCCGCATATTTATCTTGCGGACCGCAGAATTGAAATGTCAAAATACCAACTCTCTGAAGTGTGAGCTTGTCAATGCAAAGATCGATCTGCGATCACACGTGAAATCTGCGGCCGCACCCAAAAATGTGCGGACCGCATATTGGTTTCGAAGAATAATCATCCAGGTTAAAGAGTATGGACCGCATTTGTCTTTGATCCCTTCTGCTTTTAACGGTATAAATAGAATAGTATGGCTCATTTTACTCTTTTCCCAGTTTGAACAAACATTTTTGCGCTGTTAAATTTTCTTGGAGATTTTAACTGTCCACACACACAATCACCTAGATTACTCACTCAGTGCATTCACTCTATCTAGTATACTTCAATTTCATATTAATTTAAGTTAGTTTAATTTGTAGTTTTTTTTAGTTCTTTTTAGGCTATCTGTTATTAGAGTTCCATCATGTGTCCATGCAGGGTAGATCTGAACTGGGTTAACTTGATACATGCTCTACGAGGACTGGGTTAGTGAAATTTCATGCTTTTACAATGTTGTCATGCCTATTTGTGCGAGAAAACGGAAATTCTTAGAACTAAAAAGTGTCTGTTCGTAATTTTTTGAATTTTACAACCGCACTTGAACTGTGCAGTCCGCGGAAATGCATTTTTAAACACCTATCTGAGGCAGAAATCTGCAGCCGCAGGTCAAATTGTGTGGACCGCAGATTAGGCCTTTACCTGTCATCAGAGAGTCTTCACTTTTGAGACTCTAAGGCGCGATTGCAAGTCAAATTGTGCGAACCGCAGATTTTCTCTTGCGGCCGCAGATTGACCATTTCTCTATCATCAGAGAATTCACATTTTTGGGGACTCAGAAGTGCGGCCGCAATCTCAAATATGCGGACCGCACATCCTATCTGCGGCCACAAGACTAATTGTGCAGACTGCAGATCCCTTATCATGCAGGCATGAATCAACTGTACAACCCCACTGTGTCCTATGGTTTCTCTCTTCCCATATGTCTCTTGCATGTGTTTGAACAACGAATTGCAACTAACAATCTCCTCTGCTTGATACAGATAATGGTTCGATCAAGAGGACTAGGCAACACTTCAAAAGGGAGAGGTGAATCTTCTTGGGGTCGAGGCAAAAGTGCCTTGCCCCTTGGCCAGCCCAAGACAATAAGAAAGAAGACAATAGCCGACAGATGGAGAGGTGCATACCTGTCCGAGTCTAGCTCCTACGTCTCATCTAGGGAAGTGTTAGAGGACAACTCAGCCTCTGATCAGGAGGATCATGGCCACACAGTCGAGGCCGTAGGGGAGATACCAGCTCACAGACGAGCCATCTTTATCTCACAGCACCTCCGAGGGATTGGAGAGTGCTAGCGAGGCTTCTGACCTATCAGCTGCATCAGCCCCTGAGGCTCCTGTTATATATGACATCCCCGATGATGGCAGAGGGGTTGATGCTACAGCTTCAGGCCTTGAAATATCAAAGAAGGAAGAGGTTTGGGAGGATCGCTTTGTCAGCATGGACGCCTTCACTGGTTTCTATATGCGGTGGCCACTGAGGTCGCTAACACTTGAGCAACAGTTTCTGTTGAAGGAATTGGAGAAGTATCCCAGCTATACTAAGATAGTTCTGCACGAAAGTGGTGGATGTGGTTCACTGAGAGGGTAGAGGAAGCCAAAGAATACCTTGTCCATGAATTTTATGCCAATGTTGCTCATATCAAGAAAGGAATGAAGGTGAGCAAAGTGCGCAACCTCAAGGTGAGGTTTGATCAGCATATGCTAAATGCGTATTTAGGCTTTGAGGATGTTGAGCCGAAAGAATATCTGGAGAAGTTCGCACTGAAGGATGAAGTCTGACCTTAGTTGACTGAGATTCTAATACCACCAGGGCCACCACCACCAGGGATCACTCCTGGGATTCCCATCCACTGGAACACTCTGAGTTAGAGGCGAAGGGATGGCAAACCTTTTTCTGCAACAGACTGGATCCGAGCCAGAATGAGACTCACCTTCCTAACCCTCGGATAGTGCTGGTGGCTTCCATCATGGCCGGTTACCCAATCAATGTGGGTGCCGTGATGTCAGCCTACATTTCAGTGATTGCACGGCAGGACAGCTCGGCATACCCTTATCCCAACACTATCATAGAGTACTTCACCAATAAAAGTAGAGCCCGGGATTTTGACACCAAGGTGAAGGCAAAGAAGCCCTTTGATTGGTATTCTCTGATGCATGGATGCGAGCAAGCCAAAGAAAAAAGTTCAGCCTTCTACCACCACAAGCCGGTCTAATGAACCAACAGCGATAACTTCTGAGGCAGCTAATCTTCCATCCACTTCTACTGAGCCCTCTACCAGTGCCACTACTATGCTTCCACCATCATCTTCAGATCATACCACAACCTCTAGAGTTGCTCTAAAGCAAGTGCCCATGCCCACAATTCCCCTATCTGCTCTGCGAGTATCCCAAACTTTAGCGAGTCTCAACAACTGGATGCAGACAACTACTTCTAAGCTGGTTGGCCTATCTAGTATTGTTGCAGTGCAGTCCACTTCTCAGGCACAAATTTCATTATTTACATAAATTTCAGTTAAAAATTTCCATTTTTAATTCCATTTTAAATTTCTTACATAAATTTTCAGTTATAAGGTAGTTTCTCATCTTATCCAATTTTCCTTTATCCCTGAGTCATCTTCCTTTTTGCTTCTCATCTCCTCTCAAATCATTTACCAATCAATTCTTTCTTCCAAAATTTCTTCTTTCGGTAACGGTGAATTGGTGACCATGAATTCTATAATATTATTATGTACATGAGTTCTACAATATCCTTATGTTATTAAATCGTCATTTTCATCTCTCACTTTTTGTGCATTTTCTTGCTTTATTATCTTTTGGGTATTTAGAACAAACTATTGTTTTATTTTTGTTCGTAATTTGCTATTGAAAAAAAAAATGTTTTGGTTTGACATTTTCGATTTTGATTTTTGGTGTTGAGTCTTCGTGGCCACTTCTTTTTATTATGTTTTGGTTGGACTTTTTTTGTTTGTTTAGTAATTGAAATTTAAGTTTCGCAAAGTACCTTTGATGTTATAAACTTGTATGCTTACATTATCTACTGGAAAAAAGAAAATAAAACTTGAACATATCCTATTTTTTAGTTATTTTAAGATTAAAGTATTAGAAAATATTCATTTTATAAGTTAAATTTCTGACATGCATATGGTATCATTATGGTGTTATTTCTTATTTCATATTTTTCACTTAAATGTATGTTTTGGTTAGACTTTTTTTTTTTTTTTTTTTAGGTTTAGTTATTGAAATTTAAGTTTCACGAAGTACCTTTATGTTAATGTTATAAACCTATATTTACACTATCTTGGGGAAACAATAACTTAAACATATCCTATTATTTAGTTATTTTAAGATTAAAATATTAGCAAATACCATTTCTGAAATACATAAATTGATATCATTATGTTGTTATTTTTATAGCTTTTTGTTTTCCAATTTGACAGTGGTTTAGTTCTCCAGGTTCTTTCAACTACTATATCAAGGCTCCTCAAGATTAAATCTAAAATTTGTGTAATATGACAAGATTTTCTCGCAGTAAATGTAATAACCATTTTCTTTTTTAATTCGAAATTCCTTTCATTAGACACAAAAAAAATCCGCTCGAAGAATAGTTGAGGGAAAGAAACTGATGTACAACATGCAAAGGTATTTGCTTGGTTCCATTGTCACCTATGCAAAAACTAATAAGTGAAGATGATATTTTCAAAAAAAAACTTATTGTGACAATATGAACAGTTTTATAGTTTTTCTTTGTAAAATAAACCATCTTTGATTCTTAAGTACTTCGGTCATTTAATCAGTATCTGAATCATACTATATTCATATAATGAAACAAATTTTGTATAATTCATTTTGTTACTATTATGCGTTAATAAAATTACTATCTTCTAGAACATTTCCGAATAGCATTTAAATAGGAAGGAAAGGCAAGAAGATTTACATTAAATAACTTTTTTTCTATATAAAGTAAGTGTTAGATTATTCCCGATAGGTTATTGTATTTATTCGAGTTTGTTTTTCTATTTCGTTTTTCCATATGTTTGTTATACATTAGATATTTATATTATTTACATAATCGTCTAAGATTTTTTAATATTTTATACTACAAAAATTTATCTTTTATATCAACTAAATTTATAAAAGGATAGTGTCGCTGCGCGAAGCGCGGATCAATTAACTAGTGTCATAATATGTTTAAAATCATAAATTTCAAAAATATTTATCTTTCTAAATTCTCTGTCCCAGTTAAATAAAATCACATAAAATTAAATGAGACGGG
Organism: Nicotiana obtusifolia; assembly: GCA_002018475.1. Taxonomy (NCBI): domain Eukaryota; kingdom Viridiplantae; phylum Streptophyta; class Magnoliopsida; order Solanales; family Solanaceae; genus Nicotiana; species Nicotiana obtusifolia. Next base: position 36,338 of record MCJB01018240.1, on the reverse strand, counting down.
GGAGTATTATATTTCAGTTGTTAATGCTCTATATAGTATATACTACTCATTTGATGCTCTTAACGGTCCACTAAAATTTGTGTTGTTAATTACTTGAATGGTGCTAATAATTTTTGTGTAGTTTGGTATTCCCACTAAAATTTGGTATGCATTCCGAATTAATACTATTTGGGGAGTTAGTACTTATTGGCAGTAAATGTTTCCAGATATGTAAGTAGTTAGTAATTTTCCCAAGTTTAGAGGAACAAAGTAAAACTTTCTCCAAAATAATCAGTTTCATCCCTGAATTTGAGACTTCATAGTGACTTTTTTTCTTTCTTTTTTGCTTTAATTTGTGATTGTCAAGAGATAGCAAAAAGATATACTAGTATTGTCACATTATAAATTTCACACTGAACGAATGAGACATCACTTTGAGTTGCCACAACTTCATTGCGTAGAGCTGTTCATTTCTTTTAAGCATTACAGGCTAGTGATGGTAATTGGCCTGCTGAAAATGGCGGTCCTTTGTTCTTTCTTCCACCTCTTGTGAGTTTTCATTTGTAATTTTACTTTTCTTTTCTTTCAAAAATTGAAGCATGGATATGTTAAAGCTAATTCTTTGCTCATTTTCTTGGGACCCAAAATTCAGGTTGTGTGTAAGTACATCACTGGCCATGTTAATACAGTTTTCCCAGCTGAGCATCGTAAGGAAATTCTGACTTAATGTTTCAACGAGTATATCATTCTACCCAAGTTTGCTTTGCAAATTCCCAAATAATTTAAGTGTATATTCAACTTTATACACTGGTAATATAAGATTTCTTATCCTTTAGATAGTATAGACTGTCGGCGCATAGAAATTAAACTCATTTATGAATGAAGATGGTGGATGGGGTTTGCACATAGAAGGTCATAGTACCATGTTCTGTCATATGCATGAGGATCCTCGGAGAAGGAGCGGATGGTGGTGAAAACAATGCCTGTGCCAGAGCAAGGAAATGGATTGTTGATCATGCTAGTGTCACTGCAATTCCTTCCTGGCTCTCGGTATGATTAAATACCCTAATGGAGTAATTGTTAGACGACTGTATATTAGGATACAATGTACAGAAATTTTGTGTATTAATCTGTTGGAGCAGGTAACATATCTTATTTTTGTACGTTATTAATCCCACTTATTTAAACTTACTAGTTAACAAACAATTCATAGTACAAAATATAAACAAATATATGTAATGTAAGACATACCACGAAAATCAAAACCCAATCCTATAACAAAATACATATGAAAAATTAAAATAAAGAAACAAATCCAAATTAAAGCATCACAAAGTTTGTAGCTTTGTAGTAACAAATTACTCGAGGAGCAATCCTCTTCATAATACGTAGAGGTGATGTATATTAACAATTAATACTCCATTAATTATCATAAAACTAATAATTATTGAAGACCTTTGGTCTTATGTATCTCCTCTCATATTGTTATTTAAATATTACTTATCAATAATATTAATTAGTGTAAAGCAAAAAAAGTAAATATCTATTGAAGACCTTTGGTCTTATGTAACTCCTCTCACCTTTCATTATTATTTAAATGTTATTCATAAATAATATTTATTAGAAAATGTGATTAGATAGTAGTAAAACTTATGAACCATTAACAAGTTGTCTTCCATTAAATAAAAAGAAAATATGAAATGAAAAGGGTAGAAACTAAAAATAGGGAAATAAGGAAGTGAGAATGAAGTGACATTGGAAGTTATGGAGTCCCTTTGTTATCTTTTTCTTCTCCCAGTTCTTTGTAAAATTTCTTTGCTTCTTCTATTCATAACTCCCATTCTATAATTTGAAAAACATAAATTAACTCATCAAAATAAAAATTAGAAAACCTTCAAGCAAAATGGCACTTATAGTAACGTCGAAAATGTTCATTCGATCGTTTCCTCTGATGAACATTGCAAGAGCAATATACTTTTTTGCTCAGTCCAACTACTCCAGTTGTAGGTTAATAATAGGTCATCATGGAAGTTAATTATACAAATAGACAAAAATGAACAAGTTCTTTCATCTGAATCTGTACAAAACTCTTGGATAATTTGTTGGACTTTGTTATACATCTGTTAAAAAGCTACACAATCAATTACCTTGTCACAAATTAAGCAGCATACTGGAATGAATCATCTGCATCCCTTCTAACACTGCTTATTCTTAAAATTCAATATAAATAATTAAAGTAGGTAGTTATTCATTTTTCAGTTTTTATCAACGTTGCACATTTGTGTATCATAAAGATTAGGTTACCGCTCAGCAACGTGGGCTTTGACTCAATTAGGGGGCTTTACATCAACGGTGGAATTCAGACTTGTTATTTTTTCTAATCATGAAAAATCTCTACTATCATATATGCATGATTGAGATATATGTAAAAAACCGGGGGGGGGAATTGAAAAATGAAAGATGCTGCTAATATGATAATCTCGTGGATTTGTTGTTTGGATTTAGGCTTGTGAATCGTGATACATATAAGCATAAATAGAGGAATACATACAATTATGTCATTAACTTACACATTAAATTTTTGGAGGTTATGAATGTAAAAGGCAAAAAATCTTAAGAATATTAATACAAACAGAAATTATGATAATGAATTTGAAAACTGATAGTCTTCATATTCTTAAATGCTTTTCCCTTTAATTGAGCAATCAGTGTAGACAGTTATTGATTTTTTAATAGAGTGTCTTAATTTTGCAGCAAAAATTTTGAGGGAAATATAAGAGAAGAAGGTCAAAAATTTAATTAAAAAAATAAATATCAATGCTAGCGAAAGAGAGGTGCCATTCTATTGTTTCTATATATAGGTTCTCCCAAAGCACTGAAATCTAAACATCACTTTCATTCAATTGAAGAAACCGACCTCGTAAAGCTGAAATTTTTTCTTTGTAGATAAGGTTCACAATGTGATCCATCACCCATCTCTAACTTGGCCCCCATCACCATCAATATTTCTAACTGCTTATAAATTCCATTAAAATATTAACTTATAGTTTATGAGTTCTTGCGAAGATGTCAAATAAATAAATGACTGAATTATATTTAGATATTTATGAAAATTTAGTAAATATCTTAATACGTATACTAGATTTGGAAAAAAGAATTATTGAATTACGTGAAACCATATGTTATATGCTAGCTCCGCCTCTGCTCACACTTTTTTTTGGCAATAATATATTGGCTATAACAATATAATGCATACCAAATGAAATTAAGATTTACTTTGTTGTTGTTCTAGTTGTCTGAAGTATTATGATAATTTTAAGTTTGGCTAGAGATTTACAATATGTCAAATAGCAGTATAGGCAATGTCAATTAGTGAAATTAAGATTTAATTGATGTTTTTCTAGTTATGAGATAATTTTTTGTTAGTTCAAGATTTATATGTCAAACCTAAAAATTAGGGTTTGTTTTGTTTAGAGACAAATTATACACTTATTAATAATACAGGGATCCCAATGTAGAGATTAGTAATCCAGTAATCATTTGTGTTGAATACTCCCTCCGTTCCAATTTAGATGAGGTAGTTTGACTCGGAAAGAAGTTTAAGAAAAAAAAACTTTTAAAACTTGTGGTCTTAAGCGCTTAAGGGGTAAAAGCTTTATGGGACCATGATATTTGTGTGGTTATAAAAGCTTCTCATTAAAGGTACGTAAAATGAAGAGTTTAAAATTAAATTATTTCTGATTACGGAAATGTGCCATTATTTTTTAAAACAGTGGAGTATTTAGTTTGATATATTAAAAATTACTTACACAATGCATAACTAGAATATGTGTTTACTTCTTAAGCAAAATAAGATTTTATTTGCTATTACAAGGATTAGTTTTGTCATTTGAATATTTTTAATTCATACAAGACTAATATATTCATTCATATTCTAAATTTTATCCCGCATAAATAAAATTCTTAGCATAATTTGCCAGCATTATTTAGGAGAAAAGAAAAATAACAGTGGTATTATATATAGAGATTAAATTTCCTCATTACACCAACTAAACAACCCTTACGTGTTTGACGAACAAAAATATTATATAAATGAAATAAAGTCAAATAAAATGGATTAAAATTTACATAGTCCAAAATTTGAAGCTATTACTATTCTCCTAGATCTTGGATAATTAATATGAATGGTTATGTATGTTATCTTAGAATATTAAATGAAAGACCCACAACAGGAAATGTGGATATTTCGCATAAATAATGAACATTTCTTATTTTCCTTATCCTCCAACTCTCTAGATTTCTCCCATATACATAAACCTTAGTATCTACAAAATATATAAATGTAGAGAAAAATATAAGACAGAAGAGGAAAAGGCAGATTTTGATACTGAAGAAGATTCCACAAGAGTAACATCACTATATATAATTTTGGCCACAAAAATTTAGTGGAAAGTGATTTGAAAGATCAGTTGGCTGCTTGTAAGATATATTACACATACTGAGAAGTGAAAAAAAGAAAAGAGAGGCTGTGGATGCAAGATTTTCTTGGTAAGTTTATCATGTAGAGAAATTTTTGGCCTTTTGTCTGTATTAGACATTAGTCTTTAATTTTCTCTTTTATTCTTGGGTATTAGGTGGATGGTTGAAGGGGTTAATTTGGCTGCTTCTGAGATACGTGTTAATTGTTGATTGCCAGCAATTCTTGGCATATTTTCCAGTTTTAGTATATTTGTTCTGATATCTCTCTTTATGACCCAATTCAATTCTTGATTTTGAGAGTGAAATGATGAAACGTAAAAAGGATTTCAACTTTGGAATACTTTTTTGATTTGTCATAAAAAATTAATGGTGGGTTGAGTTTAATTTCAAGAATCTTGATTTCTGCAAAACGATTTCTTTGTTTTCAATTTATTATGGAAGAATGTTGTTTTGATGTCATTTTTAGTTTAGCTAACTTGTATGACCAAGTCATTTTGTTGTGAATTCTTGTTTCTCTTATAGGCCAACTGGTATGACTAGGTCATATGAAGGTTGATCCTGTATGTGTTTGTTTCTTAATTATCTCCAATATGTTTGGTTTTCTATCCTTGTGGGCATGATTTTCCTTGGTTACAAATTTATTTGATCCTACAAGAAAGCATGTAATTTCCTTTGAATCCCCTTTTTTAGATAATTTAATTCCATAAAGTGCCCTTCTTGTTAAAATTCTGTCTTTTCTCTTCCTAAAATCCTGGTCTCTGTACTACCTGGAACCTTATATATTCCATGTTGTTTGTGGAATAATCTCTCTTTTTTTCGCATTTTCCGTTGTTGTTCCCTCCATGTTTTGCCTAGAAAAATTAGTTTATGATTCTTTGATCAGAAGATAGCTGATAATGGAACAGGGTTCCTTGGCCTACGTGGTCCCGATTCGTGGTTCTATTATGTTCTTATATCAGTTTCTGGTGAAGGATACTATTGAGGATTAAACATGGAGAATGGTCATGAATCACTCAGCAATGGAAAACCAGCTGATCCTGGTCTCCAAATTATTAGGCACCCCTCTTACCAATCGTGTGGCAAATTATCATTATCTTGGTTAGATATAAGAGTTTTCTATATTAGAATCAGCAATTTTATGGTGGACGATTCGACCCCAGAATATCTTACTCTCAACCATATTCCTCTTTGTCCTGATACACTGCTTGAAGTCAATGGAAGAAGATGTTCCATGTATTCAGAAGGAGCATCTTGCCTCCTTCGAAGGGACCGGGTTGATAAGAAATCTGAAGAAGCTACATTTGTGAGCACGGATAACATAAAGCTGACTCGAAGTGTGAAATTTGAGGTTTTCAATAAGGATGATCTTGTGCTCTCGGGGGTTTTAGAGATGTCCAATAGCAATGGCTTTATTGGGGAGGCTAAAAACAACGTCAAGAGATGGAATATGAATTGTGAAACAGTTATGAGTGCCGGCACTGGTTTTCTGAAGGGGAAACAAATTATAGGTTCTGAATCATTGTCACCAACGATTGAAGTCTTTATTACCGGTTGCTTCTCCGGGACACCTATCATCTTAACCAAGAGTTTGCAGCTCAACCACAGGAAGAAGCACAACAGGAAGGGTATGTTAGACTCAATTCCGGAGCATGAAACAGATGAGCAGCGTAAAGATGTCTCATCTGGACTTGATCTTCAGGTATGATTGGTAGTCCAGAACCGGCTTTTTATATGTCCATTTGGCATAGTTATTTGGTGTTTTCACATTCTATAATGCGTGTCAAAATGCAAATATTGCTTATAAGGCTCATTGAAACGTTCAAATTATTTACATAGTTGAACAATCACTACTACCTTTAATGGACTTGGTGTCTTCCTAAAATGTACTGAGTAAAACAATTAATAAACTAAAAAATGCTTGCAGCCCCTTCTTCCTCCTCTTTCTCCTCCTGTGTTCTTTTAGGGTGATTCTCTTGCTTCAGTCCAAACTAACTTCAGGTTATTCTCCTGGTAAAAACAAGTGGGAAAAAGCAGATTTTGGGCACAATTGTTTTTCTTCCCTAAACTGTGAATGACGCGCGAACTAGTGGTTGTTTTAGTTTTAGCTTCTCTACAACTTCTTTTAATGATAAAAAGCTATAGTTTATAAAATGTCCTTGTGTGGGATTCTCTCTTGAAGAATTTTCATAGATTTACACCTTAATCTTTTTTTGGTTTGGTTTCCTTTTCATTTCCTGTAATCACTAAAATGTGCACTAGCTGGCATTGAGTAGTTCTTTCCCAGAGCCTTCACTATTCATTGCACTTGCACCTTGAAAGTAGCTTCTGCTGTCCTTTATTTTCATTGACTACTCCTTCATGTCCCTTCTTGTTGTCAGCTTTCCTGCCATATTTTGACAGAGTCGGGGGGACTAGGGAGTGATAACATGACCATGAGAACTAATTATTACCCTACAGTGTTTACATGCTTAATACCACGGGGCAATAGATGGCAGACGTACAGGTTTCAGTTTAGAAATAATGATAGAAACACTATTTAGTGTTCCCCTTCACAAAATGCATCATAGTGCAGTATTTTTAATCTTCCAACCAGCTTCCTTCTGTTTCCTTCTAAGCCGGTTGAGATAAGCATCTATTCGAGATTTCCGCATTACCCTAGTGCACCCAAAAGATTAAGATATCTCACCGTTCCTTTGCCACCTCAGAGTGTAGGAATAAATGATTTTGGTCCTCTCTTTCCTTCTCGTATGTGTAGGTCCTATTACTTCGCATGTATCTCCTTTGCCAAATAATCATGCGTGGGGCATGCTTGATGAAGAGCTATCCACCCCCAATAGGACACTTCAGAAGGGCTTCTACATTTCCATAATAGTTGCCGAGGCCAGGGTCTTTTGACGCTTCTCATGCTGTTCCCTATCCATCTTAGGAAATTTACCTTATTAAGACAAATCCATTCCTTCCAATTTTCTTTTCATTGTTACTGTTTTCTCAGTCTCCTAAACTTGGCAATTCCTTCTAAGGATGTCCCAAATTTCTTGTTCTCTAGACTGTGCTAATGTGGCATTGAGATATACAATCAAGCTAAAACACTACTGGAAATCCTCCCTTGAAAGAGTGTGAACAGGGCATGGATCTTGGTAGAGTTTAAACTTTAATCCATTTCCTTTGTTGAAGTAAATATCTGTTTTAAAATAGGGGACTCAATATGTAATCTCAAGTTCCTCACTCCCAGTTCACCTGACATGCAGGGGCATTATCACCATAGCAACTAGCTAGGACCCACCATTTCCTCTTCTGGCATTCCATTGCAGCTCTTCAAGAGCAACATGTATTTATGCTGTTTATATGAGCTGATTAAAATGGATTTGTGGTTTATTTGTCGCTTATCATGTGTTACTGGTGAATTCTCTGCTATTTTGGGTCCATGCACTGCATGTGGTCTAACTTGTAAATGACTTCCTGAAGCAAAAATTAAACTAAAGAAAAGAAAAAAACCTTTTTCAAGTGTCTTTCTTAGTTTCTTAGCATTATATTGTAAGTGTCAAGCTGCAAAAGTCAAAGGCCTTCAGTATGTTAGTCTATTACCCATGTCTATCTGTTCCTAATATTGTTTTATATAGCATACATAATATCTTGGCAGCATTTATTCAAGTGTTGACATTAAAAAAGGAAACAAAGGTCGGTCCCCCCTCCTTTCCTGTCCTCTTTTTTACTTGATTAAAATAAAAAGAAAAAGAAAACAAAAGGGGCAGTTTTTGCACTAAAAAGTTAAGAGTCCTGAATCATGGAAATTATTCATGTGCTATCCATGAATACTTGCGAAACCTTTTAAAATGCTATAATTATTGAGTACTGCTTCCTGATGAAAATCAGTAGGCTCCTTGCTGACATCATCATTACATCTGTTACGTCTGTGGCATTGAGTGCTGCCATGTATTTCTTTAGTTTAATAAATTCTTCGTTTTCCACTTGCTATAACAACCTTATAGAGATCTGTTTTCTTTTGTAATGACAGATAATTTTTTGCATGTGATATGAAGGTTAAATTTACTCTCTAATTAAGTTAAAAGTTACAAGTTGTTTATAATGTTTCTACTGATTTTATTGCCTATTCGCTGCTTTGGTTTTGAAGTCAAAAAAAGTAATGGATAGCTGCGTATTTGGCCTCACTTTCAGATTTTTGAGTTTCCCTTTGTCGATTCTTTTGCTTAAAATCTTCACAGAGCTTTGCTGGCTTTTAGCATTTCTTAGTCCCATCATTTGACAGAATCGAGTGTTTTAAGCATAATTAGTCAGATAATTCACGCAGCTTCCGAACTTCATTGTGTGTTAACAGGTTGTGGAGTATAATAAATATGAACCAGAAAGCGAAGAAGACTACAATAGCATGTACCGGAGACAGACTGAATATATGGATGGTGAAGATGGAGAACTATCCTGGTTCAATGCTGGGGTCCGTGTTGGTGTAGGGATTGGCCTTGGCATTTGCGTAGGAGTTGGAATAGGAGTTGGTCTGTTAGTCCGCACCTACCAGACAACTACGCGAAACTTCAGAAGGCAGTTTGTATGATAATGTACTGCTGCATTTATTTTTTGCATAAACCAAACGGCTAACAACAGAGAAATGCTTGTCTTGAGAGTGTGAATTCTACTTGTTAGACAGTTTCAGTGTCGCTAACCATCATACATTTTCATGTAAACCTTACTTTCTGCTACCGAGTCGAGTCTTTTTGTTTTGGATTTAGGTGTGCAACTTCTTAGTGTTGTTGATGTTCCATTCTGTTGCTGACTTGCTGAGGTGTGTCCAAGGCTGCAAACATTATATAATCAGTTGAAAAAAGTTACTGTGTTGAGCTTTTTTGGCTTGTAGGTTTATGTAATTTTGTCTTTGTGAAGTTTTTCATAGTGAGAAACTAATGGCTTGGTATTAGTTGCCTGGGAAGCAGTAATTATGTTGTTTGATGTTTTACATTTTAACGAGTAGTATATATTTTCTTATCGTTCAGTAAATCAATGGATGAAGATTGACTTAATTTGTTTTCCCAACTTGAGTTATTTATTGGAGACAGCCATCTTTCTGCCGAACAAATTATCATACAAATTGCATGATTTAACTCATATGAGCTCAATTCAACCTCAGATTTTTCATGCAACATATTATTTTAATTGTTTATTGCTCATAAATAATCCTTCTGCAATCGGTAGTTTACCAAGTCATTTAATTAAGTTACACCACATCTATCTTCTATATATATATATAAAAGAAGGAAAAAGATTGCTGACATGGCACATCTCTTTGGCAGGAATTGAATTTATCTCATCTCTCAATTTTTTGTCTTTTTTCTGACTTATCCACTCAGAAGATTTGCAGAAAAACAGTTTATCTTTTCTCTTCTCTGCACGTTACTGTGTCCGTATGGTAGAAATTACACAATAGTGCATGAAATATGTTGTATCAGTTAAAGAATGGAATTATACATAAAGCTATGATGCATCAGCTGGAATTTTTCTTTCGACCCACAATCATCAATATGTTGTATCAGTTAAAGAATGTGACTTTTTCCTTCGTTTACTGCTTCTATTTTGGGTTATTTTAGAGAAATTTTAGATAAGTGAGGAACGACTGAAAACTGTTCTGATTTACTATAACTATAGAAGCATTTTCAGTAAAGCATTATTAATTAATAATACTTCTAAGATTTACTTAAAAGGAGAGTTGATTAGTTTAGATATAATTTTTGTAGATTAAAATTAGTTTAAGTGATTGTCGTGTTGGTTATTTTTTTATATGGACTAATTTATAAAATGATCAGTCGGATAAACTCACAAATATTTGTTTAATGACCGATGCGAAGCGCGAATAGATTAATTAGTTAATGAATAAAATAGGTAAAATTTATGAAAGAAGGAGAGTGTATAACCTTAGGCATTGAGGCTAGCAGCATTACGATTATCTTTATCTTCTAAAGATAACTTACAAGTTTGTTTTACTTATCAAAAGAAAAAGACAACCTACTAATAGCCTATATAGCCAAGCTTCTCCAAAGCTTCTTTATTTTTTTTTTTTTTTTTTTTTTAAGTTGAAGTGTTTGGCCAAGTTTTTAAAAGAAAGAAAAAATATTTTTAATAACCTGTATGGCCAAGTTTTTCCAAAAGTAACTTTTTTTGAAAAGTATTTTTGAGAAAAATACATTTAGAAGCAGTTTTTAAAAGTTTGGCCAAACTGTCAGGACCCAAAATCCCAACCCGGTCGTGATGGCGCCTCTCGTGGGGACAAGGCAAGCCAAACCAATCTAATTCCGTTCAACAGTTAAATTACACAGTTTTAAACAAGATTAGATTAACAACAAAGTCAGTCGGAATATATATAAGTAGTACCATCCCGACTACAGCCCTCAGATCGGGGTGTCACTAAGTCATGAGCCACTAGAAAAGGCCTAATGACAATATAACTATTACAATATCTTAAGTACAATTGTTTGAGGAAGGTAAAGTCAACAAAAGAAAAGAGTTACGGGGCTGCGGACGCAAGCAGCTACCTCGTAATCTCCGAAGCTCCGGTCCAGCAGTAGTAATCAGTACCTCTGAGCGGGACCGCTAACGCCTGAATCTGCACACAAGGTGCAGGGAGTAAAGTGAGTACTTCCAACTCAGTGAGTAATAAAAGTAAATAAGAACTGAAGATAAGAAATACCCAAATCATTAAACAATCCACATAAATTACTGAAGTAAGTAGAACAATCACAAAACCAATAATGCAATGCAATGCAATGCAATGCTATGCCATGCAATGCAATGCAATGCGAGTCATGACTATCGTGGCGGACGTGCCACCCGTTCCCCTGGGTACCCGCGCTCGGTGGGTGGTTCCGGCGCAATATATATCGTGACGGCGTGTCACCCGATCCATGCAATCTATACCTCGTGGCGGCGTGCCACCCGATCCATGCATGTCATATGCCTCGTGGCGGCGTGCCACCCGATCCCTTAAAATCATTTGAAAACAGCATATGTGTTTCAAAACCAAATTGATGAATGAATCATGCAACAACAATGGCAATATGCCAAATAACACCCCTGTAGGGTCCTCATAACTGGCGGTATGCCCAACATTATGATACACTATACAACAACAATTACCCTTTGAAGGGTTCACATGACCGGCGCGAAGCCCAAACATGGCAATTAGCCC
>MCJB01018240.1:0-23016 GCA_002018475.1 Nicotiana obtusifolia | reverse complement strand
ACTAATTTTAATATCAATTACACCAGAAATTGTGAAGTCAACGCTTCATTAAACGATGTATTTAGTCCCGTCGACTATTCAAAATTCATCCGAGACCCCCGGGACTTTATCTGAACATGCACACATGTTCTACAATCTCATTCAGACTTGTTCCAATCATCGGAACACCAAAATACACATCAATTTATTAGGTTTGCATTAGATTCAAACCTACGGACTCCAAGGACCCTTAAATCGATCCTTTGATCCGAACCTGACCAAACCATGTCCAAATGGTCTGAAATTTTGCACGCAAGTCTTAAATTGCATAACGAAGCTACAGCAACTTTCGGAATTTCATTCCGACTTCCGGATCAAAATTTCACCTGTCGACCGGAATTTCGAGCTTCACCGATTATACTTCGAGTGCCACTCACTCATTTTTGATTTCATTTAGTATAATTAATGAAATAAATCGGGGCGTAAAACGGGTCATTACACAAACACTAATGGCTGCTCAGAAGTGCATTTCAAATTAATTAGCTAAACACAAATTGCTTCTTACCAAAAGTACTTTTGAGAAAAGCACTTTTGAGAAAAAACACTTCTCAAAATAAGCTGGTTTTTTGTAGCTTAGTTGTTTGGCTAAGTTGGAAAAATCAGCTTATTTTGAAAAGTGCTTTTTTCAAAAGTGCATTTCCAAAAAGAATTTTTGGAGAAAAGCAGTTTGTATTTGGATAATCAATTTGAAAATCACTTTTGAACAACAATTTGTATTTGACCAAGCTTTTCAAAAAGTGCTTTTAGTGTCAAATTACGAATAAGGACATGAAGAGATATGCTTAATAATTAATGTTATATAAGTAGATAAATAATCACAAATATTTATTACTAAAGATAATAATTAAGTTTTTAATTTTATTTAAATAAAATGTAAAAATAAAATTGAAAAGTACTTTATTCTTTCAAGATAATTTAAATATATCAAAAAATAATATATCAAAAAATCATTCAATAAATATAAAAGTTCATCTCAAAAGTCATTATATATTACTTAATAAGTTAAACTAAGTACGGTTATTTTGGTATATCTAAATTGCTAAGGGTATTTTTGGTAGGAAGAAAAGTTAAAACTGCTTCTGCTTCTGGCCGAAAGAACTTTTTTTTCTCCAAATAAACTTGGCCAAACACCTCAAATTAAAAAAAAAAAAAAAAAAGTACTTTTTTGAAGAAAAAAAAAGCACTTTTGGCTTGGGGAGAAAGTTGGGCCAAACAGGCTATAAGTTGGGTTGAAAGGCTTCCTGCTGCTATTGAGTTAAACCAAGAAGTAAATCTTGAAGCAGACATTCTTCATTCCTCCCTTCTTTCCTTTGCTCTGTTATTTGTTCATTTATTTATTTTATGAAGGTAGTTGTTCGGGTTGTGTATACCTCGACTAAATTCATCGAGTACATGGTACCTCCTACTAGCGCAGGTAATAGGTAATTCGATAGATCAAGACACAAATAAATGGAAACAAAATCACCTAACTTTTATTGCATGATCTGGAAGTGCATTTTTTAAGATCTTACATTTCTTGTCATATATTTAACTCAAGACACAGAACAATAAGCTGGTACTCTAGCAAAGCATCTAAGTAGCTATGGCTGGTGGAGCAATACATTCAGGCTTTGGAGTAACCTCTGCTGCAGAGTAGCCATTAGTTTCAGGGTGGTGCTTGTCAAAACTCCAAAACTTGGCAGCTTTCATATCGTCTTGAACCATTTTCCTTGTGAACTCCTCATGATCATAGTTTAAAGTTGCTTTTCCTCCAAACTCAGTTGGTAAATTATCCATGTCAAAGTATGACTTCATCAGTTCCACACTATCCTTGTTCTTTGGATAAACAAATTTGACCTTCTGAAATGTTTTGGTATCCAGAAAATATTTGACTATCTGGAACAAGAAAAAATGAAGATCAGCATTAATAAAAGGTAAGATCATTTATTCAATCACATCTCTACTTCCTAAAAGAAGTAATGAACTCAGTATTTTTCTCAAGTGGAAAATGCAGTCTTAGGCTGTCAATGATATATAAATGGTATCTATAATGTAGGATTTGGCCTTTTAAAACAGTTAACATAATACAATCTGCAATGTTAGAACACTTGAAATAACTGATTAATTTGAAGAATTGAAAGTTTTGCGTGGTTTTTGGTTTGATCAAGTAACAGGTAAGAGGTGAAAGAAAAAGATAAGATTCAGATCAAACCTTCCAAAATGCTTCAAAAATCCGCGGAGGGTTGTATAGAAATGCTATAGCAAGTCTTTCAGGGTAGTGGTTTTGCAAAATATTGACCGTCTCACGAGCAGATTTGATGGGAACATTATTGGTTAGAGACCATCCTGTGAAGTCTATTAACCAAGCCATCTGTTCTTGACCTTCTGGAAGATTAAGAATGGCGTTCTCTATCAGATACACCAAATGCTTCATCTGGTTGTCCATTGATGTTGTATTCTGAAAATATAAGCAAGAACTGTAAAACCCTGATTCAAGAATATCTCAGCAGTTACAATAAGACACAGTTTGAAAACTTGAACTTGCTTTTACATCACCTGCATTCCTGGTCTCAAGATAAGAACGGTCCTCCCATCGCGGTCATGGAAATTTGCTCTGAAAGCCTTCCCTGTCTCCCCTTCAATTGCAACTTCATTCTAACAAATTGCAATAGCATTATATGGTCAGCACATACAAAAGTACCAGCATTTTAGAGGCATAAAGATCTACAGAAAAATCTAATCTACAGTCTGCATATGGAAAGGGAGAGCACTAAAAAATACTGTATTACATACTCAACAAGATTAACTATGAGAAATAGATAGTTGGTTAATAGATAAAGGAGACAATCACAATAATGTCAAATCTTTCATGTATGCAAAATCACAAGTAAGCATACAAATTTATCTCTGTTCTTACCCAGCGGATTTCTTCAGGCTTAAAAGTTGACCTCCATTTTAGGGACTCTTCCAACATCTTCTTTGATTTATCCACATTCCAGTTTCGCGCTTCCAGGTATCTCCTTAAGCATGCATCACTGCAGTATTGTAAGCTGCGCCCTGATAGTGGCTCCAAGGAAGTCCTAAGCTCTTTAACCTGAGATAAAAGTGACAGCGCTCTCACTCATATATATATATATAATCTGATTAGAACAAATTGAAAGCAGGCTATGATTTGAACATTAGAGTACATTCACAGTATCATCCTTTGAGAATCTTCCCATGATAAGCTTATATAAGCAAGAACTATACATCTTTAGAAAATCAACAACTCTTTTCAAGTTTGAAACAAATTTTTAAAAAATGAAAAGAAAAAGAACTAGTTAAATGCACAAGTCAATGTGCAAAATTTACCAGAACTAATTGAACTCTGAGAGAAAAAATTTACTGAAGAAACACTCAGATATAGGAAGCTTGAGACACAAATATAAAACTTTTTACCTTGTGCTGCCGATCCTCCCCCTCATGATCAGTATGGGAACGGCTCTTGCGGCGAAACATGATAAATGCTACTGCTACTGGTGTCTAATACGAGTGACTTAACTGTACAGCAAAACCCATATAAAAAAGGTGAGGACTTTTAACCAATCGACTACTTAAAACATTGAATTCCCATGTGCCAACAAATGCATTTTCATAAATAAAACTAGACAAAGGGAACAGGTTTTACTTGGAAGTAAAGAAACATAGTGCAGCTGAAACTTTATTCTATTTGACAGTCAAAAAATTTCCTATCTGCAAATACATTTCATAACTGAAATTCCATTATGGAATTTCCATACAAGTGATGCTTTAAATTACCATGACATAAGTAGGCTTAAAAGAATTTGCATTTCATTTTTTCAAGCCTATGCTACTGAGGAGTCGCACTTAATATGGAAGTTACTGAATGAATCTGCTCCATTCTGTTCGATCTAAGAAGAAAAACAAAAAATCATATTTCTGTACGATTTGAACCTATGACATCGACTTTTGGGACCCATGTTGTCTTAGCATTCTCAAATAAGACGTGCAGGCCTGCATCTTTAGTAGGTGATTCACTACTTAAACAAAGAAAAGGCAGGACCAATCAAAGGGAGTATCAGAAGCCCTCTGCCGCATGTGTCTAACCAGAACCATGTAGGAATAACGTGAAACTAGTTTTGATTAATAAATCCTGCTGATTTTCTACAAATTGTTATTACATTAATGACTAGCTTTTCTTTTTACAATCGCAGGTTTTTTTTCCTCCAATTGGTGATTTGAGGCACAAACAATCAGTCTTTCACCTATGTCATAAGGTCAAAGTCAGATAAGTAAAGTTAGACGGTAGACCAACTAAAACTTTCTGATACACAGAAAGCTTGTGGTCATTTTCACTCCGTAATCTACCTACAACAAAATGGTAATTTTCAAGATGCACCTTTCCAGTTGACTACAAAATGATAACCAATTCTTTTGGCTGATCAAAAAGAACAAAACTTTGGCCTAGATTAGAAACTTATATATCTCAAATCTAGCTTTCGCCTTTTATTACTGTCTGTTTGAAGCCAAAAACAATTACCCAACATGAGGATCACTCACATAAATCAACACATTCAAAGAGACAAAGAGCAAACAATCAATAGATCCATCAACTGCTATAATCAGAGGCAGATTCAAAATTTTAAGACATTGAATACAGACAATAAGCACACACCATATATGCATTTTTTTAGAGGTGTTTAACTATATATTGAATCAAAGACAGTGAATATTAGTTAATTCATGATCGTACCTGGGGAGAAGAAAACAGAATGGTGGGATTTTCAGCTCTTCTATCGAGAAATATGTGATGCAATTTCTTTTAAAAACACAACATACTTCAGTTATGACTAACTTGTTTCTCCCTCCGACACATAGAGCAGAGTCAAGAGTGTATATATTGTGTGCGCGCGCATATGTGAATATATTCTAAGACAAAAAAATTTTACATTTAACATTTAAAAAAGGTCCGGGTTTAAACATATGGTTGTTGTACTCGTTTGGATCCTGGGAGGTAACATGGTATAAGTCATAGCCGCCACATGGCATTTAGATCTATAAAATGAGAGTTTTCAGGGAAGTTTCCATCTTTATAAAATTTCATATACTCTTTTAACTTCATGATACAGTATACTGTTTCTATTTTAGAATCTCATATTATTTTATTTGTATAGAATTTTTGCAACTTCAGAAATTTTCAAAATAAATAAATAAATAAATATATATATATACATATATATATTCATATATTCTTTCTCTATTATACTATTTTTTCGATTATTATTTTAATAATACGATCATTAATACAGTGTAGAGGTCAAATTAGCACTATGTCAATCATCCCATCTTATAAGGCTATGTTCGCTGATCGCGAAATTTGAAAATTTAAGTTAATTATATTAGTGATAGTGAAAGAATATATTAAGCTGTTGTTGGAAAATTATGACAAAACAAAATTAGCACATCAAACTTAAAGTAATTGACCGGTGTTAAAAAATTTGGGACCTTCCAAAATAAAATAAATTAATACGGAGTAATATTAATTTACACGGTCAACATGACACATTCAAACTGGAACAAAATGATTTCGACTTCTATTGACTTTCTGAACATTGTTGCTCATATTCTATCTTCCTATAATATGTTGACTATGCAAAAGAATACTTGTTTAAATTTAATATCTTTCCCTTGAAATTCTTTCCCCAATTTCTATAATTAAAAGACTTTGCCTAAATATTTATTTTCCGATCTATGGTGTAGAAAATTATATTTTATTGCATATTTTGCTCTTCTACAATAACGATATTTAATAGTGATAAATGCTTCAACCCCTTTATCGCCCTTCCCTCTTTTACTTTAGCTATTCACTGAAGTATCAACCCTTTATATATATATATATATATATATATCACGTAGAACCGCTAAATAAATTTTTGTCTGATTAGAATAACACACGTAATATAAAGAAGAAAAAGAAAATCACAGGTTCCAAAGTTAGAATCAGATTGAAATTCAGTGTTTCGGCATCTAATTTTATTTTAGCTTTTTGATCTTTTTAGAGATATCTAAGAAATCTTCTCTAAAGATGCCCGAAATAAAATATTTTCTCTATACCTAGTCCAAAGTCCAATCTAATATTTTTCAGCTATAATGCTTGTGTAAATGCAAGTGCAATATCTCAACAACAACAACAACAAAAGTTGTATAATACTAGTTAACATTCATGCATATGTTTAATTACTTAAAAGAACAATTGATGTATTGAGTTCTCGTTATGTGCGATATTGAGGAGAAAAATCTGATCATATTGGATCTTAGGAACGATCTTTCCTAGTAATTTTATAAAAGATGATTTTTGTTTTTATTTTTTTAAAAAGAAAAGAGAGAAGAAAAGATCAAGATTGGAGTCTAATAGTTGCGAATTTTTTCTGGCTCATGACTTACATGTGGAGTCTTCTCTTACAGCTCTTCCTCTGTTCTAGAACCAATGAAAGAAGAAACAAAGACAGTGATGGATTTGGACAAAACTGCCGAAAGACAGAAGACATCCATGCAAAATCCTAACAAATGAGTTGGAAATTGTGGAAGATAAGAAAAGTTTTGCTACCTATCTCCATCAATTTCCACTATTTCTTACTACCAGGAATTTGTCTATGTTGAAATAGAAAGTGAAGAAAAATTAAGAATTAGGTCATGGGTGGGAAGCATCAGATTCCACTATCAAGATACAATAATGGAGCATGTGTATGGATGTGCGACTTTGGACCATATTTAATTTAATAAGTGAAAACATGACGAATCAAAGTTCATCTTTCTAGTATATATGAACTAAGGTGAAGTAGGTTGGAGGGTGGTGGAAAAAGTTTACTCATCTTTGTATCAAATCAATAAATAAATAAATATAGGATATCTTTATGTACACTTTATCTTCTTCGGAACCTACTTTTGTAATCATACTGAATATATTATTATTGTTATTGTATTTTGAGAATTTCTTTAATGGATCTTCATACTAGTGTTGAACACTTCATCTAGTGGAAGACTTGGAAACATTAGCATTCTGTCAACCATCAAACTCAATGAAGACTAGTAACATTTTGAAATTTTCATCATCTTGTTTGTATCGAATCTGCCAATAACGAAAAAAAATTTGATTTCTAAAACAGTCTAATCGTTCCTTTATTTCGAAGACAACTTAACTGAAACATTAATTAAAAGAGGGAGAACCTTGGTAAGATTTTCAAAACGATTTCGTCCAAAAAACTAAATCAAAAGCAAGATAATTTCCACCCAACAAGCTGATTCGCTTAGCTTTCAAAACATATTCTTGAATCATTTCTCATGGACTGAAATAAAACCTTTTTCTTATACAAATTGAAATTTGTTTACACATTCTCATCCAAATAACTATATATTATCTCTGTCCCAATTCGTGGCATTTGATTCGGTACGGATATTTTAAAAAAAAAAAAAAAAAAAAAAAAAAAGTCTTTTAAAACTTCTGATCTAAAATAAATTATAAATATCTGTATAACTATAAATCATATCATTAAGGATAAAGTGGAAAGTTTAATATTTAAATTGTTTATAATGAGAAAGTATGACACTTTTTGTGACATATTAAACAATAAAGTATGATATACTCCTTACCCTGAAAATATCAGTTGTTAAGATATACCCTGATTTTCTACCATAATTAAAATTACTTTTTTGGTAGAAAAGAAAAAAGGGTTTTTTGCTGGAAAATGACTCTTCCATATTTTTTTTCTTGGAGGAGAAGCTTTATACTTATGTAAATTGAGATATCCTTTTCACATAATAATATAATAGCATCCATATTGTAGTCCTTAAGAAAATTATGTTTAGGGGGAGAATTTTCTCTTTTAATATTTTTGTATCATTTAGAAAAAAAAAATTCATTTAGAAAATCTCTTTTATACAGTAGATTGTTCATCTCCTCTTGTATAAATGTAGGTCAATTGACCAAATCACATTATAATATTATCTTTTGATATATTTTTTGTTCTTTGATTTATCGTCTCCAAGGTTTACTTTGTTAGCTTCTGCATGACACCTTGTTATTTTGATCCAAACAAATGGTATCAGTACAAAGGTCGAAGACCGGTTCAAGGAGGATTCAGATCTAGCTGCAACTTATTTGTTGCCAAAATAAAGTATAATTTTCACTATCATGTTTGATAAACAAGTGTAATTACATCAACAAATAAACTTTTGTTCAGATTAACTTATCAAAATCATATCATCATACCATATTATAAGTTGGAAAGCTCCAAAGTAAAAGTTAAAAGACCAGAATACCATAAAAATTTCAAACGACCATCTTACCCTTCATTAGACACTACTTTTTGTATCAAAATGTAAATATACATTCAAATAAATACTAATTAAGTAAAAATATTCTACACTCCTAATAATGTGAACTCTAGGGTAGAGGAAGAGCCTATTTTTCAATTCCACATTTATGTTGTCCATTGAATGAACAGCATGAATTTCTTTTCCTTATAATAATATTGTACAATGTATGTGTGATTAGTAAATGATACTAATATAGTTAAATTATAACTATATTAGTGTTCTTTTTATTTTTTTCCACATTTTTTATGTAAGTCTTGTAGGAATGATATCCTTTTGCATAGCTTTTGCGAGTTTTTTTTTTTTGTTTTTTTTTTTTATTGTACTTTATTCATGTCGGTTGCTTTTTACTTATATATAGTTTACCGAGAAGCTACAACCAAACAAACTTGGTTCTGATTTGAGAATGGACAAAATGAATACAGATAATTTGCATGTTTATTTCTATATATTCTTGGGATCAAAGAATACATGAATGACAAGTAAAACTTTTTATTTTTCTCATGTGACTTCTAGGGGATTATGTGATAGCTACTTTTACAGTTCACCTTTCTGGGGAAGACATAGGCTTTTATGATTTCTTGATTGGATTATGTGATATCTTGTTGTGTCTTATCATTTAAATATCATTCTAAGCATATAACATTGTTCCTCCCACGAATTATTTAGCATGTTCTTAAATTATTTATTATCGAATTCATTAATCGGCCAGCCTTTTTTAGATGCCGAAAAATGCAAGATTTGATTATCTGCATTTGAAAAATTAATCATATATGGATACTAAATCACAGCCCGTGTCAATGCATGAGAGTTTACTGATGAAATCTGGACACAAGGATTGGAGGAGTTTAGCGCAATACAAATTAAAGTTATTACCATTTTGTGGAAAAGAAAAAAGAAATTATCAAAAATTGTCACCAGCCACAGGAAGAACTCCTTCAAATTTTCATATCGATGCTTGATTAATTTTTTCAAACGTCAGTATTTTTCAAAGTAAGTGTTTGATATATGTTTCCTCTACTTATAAGGGAATTTATTTTATGGCATTATTTTTTTTGTGGCTTAAGACCTAATTAGGCTCAAAGATATAAATGCATACTCTTATGCTTATTTATTCTTTCTGACTCTTTTTCTCTTCATTTCATGTTGGTAGACGTGTAGTGGGTATATTAAATTTCTTGTGAAGCCTTTCTCTTTATTAAGAAATTCTCTCATCAATTAACTTTACTTATTATTGGAAGTTAAATCGCATGGTTATTGAAAAAAAAATTGAAGCGTATGAATTCTTTCTTTTAATGTGTTAACTAACAATTTTATAACTTAAACATACTTTTTGACACTGATAAGGGAAACTAGTATATAAAATAGTATATTGAATAAGTATAAAATGCAGATAGTCTTATAAGTAGTTTCTTCCAAATAGAGAACATTATTACTTTAATTAATTAATCAAAATTGCAATAATAATTTTTTTTTTACTAACTCATGTTAAATCGCATGGTTATTGAAAAAAAAAATTGAAGCGTATGAATTCTTTCTTTTAATGTGTTAACTAACAATTTTATAACTTAAACATACTTTTTGACACTGATAAGGGAAACTAGTATATAAAATAGTATATTGAATAAGTATAAAATGCAGATAGTCTTATAAGTAGTTTCTTCCAAATAGAGAACATTATTACTTTAATTAATTAATCAAAATTGCAATAATAATTTTTTTTTTACTAACTCATTAACGTGTGATAAATACATGTATTCATAAAAAATACTATATACTAGTTATAATCAGGTATTTAAACTATATTCTTTTAATAATAAAAATATTAAATAATTATAAATAGGTAACTAATGTCGAAAATAGTTATCGATATCTTGATTATCTTTCAAATAAATAATACCTTAACTAGTTTCAACTAGGAATTTAAAATTTCTACCAATTCATATGAGTAAAATATAAAATTTATGGTTTGCTGTACTTTTTTAATAACAAAACAAACTGAGTTTAGAAGGTATTTTTCTTAATAACTATTTTATACTAATGAATAGATAATAAAACTAGTAAAATACGAGATTTTATTTAACAACTAACGGGGAAAAGCAAAATATGAGAAGTTGAAAAATTAAATAACACAGCATGAACCGACTTTGGAAGGTTAAAGAAACAAGAATAAGAGAATTTCAAAAGAAATATAATAAAATTAATAATGCTTAATATATTTGAAAAATTAGAAAAAATAAAAATACTACATTATCTGATAGTTACGCAATATATATAATTACTACCAATTTCACCACTCCTAATAATTGGAATCTCAATGTTACTTGACTAAGAGAACATGTCAAACCGTGTAAATTACACCTAAATTCAAGTCTTTGGTGGCTTTCTGTTTTGACTTTTTCATTGGGTCGAGACTATCCATCAAACTGTAAATTGTTCTTTTCTCTAGTAGGATGGATAGTTAGTATATAAATCTTAATACACTTAGTTTCGACCAAATCAAAATGTCGCTTGTTATTCTCTTTATTGATCATAGTTTTCCGCTTCTAATTGAAAGAAATGAATTACTATGCTCTCTGAGCTATAGTCATGATGTGGCATTCTACCAGTTACTTGTAATTTCAAAACAGCTAGTTTTTAAGAGAGCGCCTCAGCTGTAGTTCGGAATAGCAAGTTTGAAAAACATTTCACGGATTTTTTTGTTCACTCTCAAAAATTAACATATCATATAAAAAGAAAAATAAGACTTGATTAGAAGAAAGAGCAAGGCTCAACGGATTGCACAACATGCTCATTTTACGGGGAAAATAAACAGCCAGTAATTGAGTCGCACAATATTAAATTCTAATATTACTTAAAATTTAAATATATAGCGATGATAAACTGCAAAAGAAATCCAGGTGGATTCGAACCACCGTCCTCTCAATTAAACACAATTGAGCGCTCCCCCATAGGCCGAGCTCTTGGATCCATCAAACCGATAATCTTAAGTTATTATAACACCATTAATAAAAAATGACGTCTAAACAAATGATGCTCCTACTTAAAAGACAATACTACATGTTCAAGTCGGAGTGACTCTGTTTCATTTTAAAAAATAATGAATTTTTCTACTTACTCGTAAACGAGTTTATTTCATTTTTCACAGCATGATCTATGTCTACGACCAACTCCATAGGCAATTTTTGTTTGTCCTTTATAACTTTTAGCAGGGGCCGGAAAAGGAATTAACCGACCAAAGGCCACCATATAAAATAAAGTAGAAAGATCAGTAAACCAAAAGGCGTGCTACAATTAACCAATAGTTTGAAGTATTTCCAAAATAACAACTATTCCTTTTAATGCAAACATTTAAAATATCCAAATTAATGGCTTACTTCAGTGCACTTTTCATTTGATTTTATGATCTGAGCAAGTGAAAGTAGTGAGGAAGAACTAAGATATCTGGCCTATCAGGAGAAAATTTTGCTGCTTAAATAGTCAAAAAACTCAGCCACTGAAGACCAAAAGAAATTATCAAATTTATGTAACATTTCTCTACAAAGATCCGTATGCTTTCTCTATTGGCGTACACTAAAACATGACCGTGAATGAACTAGAATTTGGCAGTTAACTAGGAGTAAGAAATACAACCTATAATAACAAACTAGTTGGCATATAATAAACTACCAACGGATATTAAGCATGATATTACCTCAACAAACGATCAAGACAACATGTACCAGATGTCAATATTTCCTTGAAGTAACCTTCAGCAAAAATAAATAAACTTCCACAACCTAGTGAATTGGCGCAAGATAAGCAAATTTTCTGAATACACTCACTATAGACAAAAGAAAAAGTCTCAAAATTAGGCATGGCAATAACCAGTTTTCTATCATCTACAAAAGTTGCAATATCCATTTCCTAAAAGATAGCAAAAATATTAGATAGATCAAAGACATGAAATAATATAAAAGTGGGAGACCCCCTGGCAGGTATCAGGATGATGTTGCTTTCTCTAAGAGCAGCAACGTCGAATGCAATCAACGTAAACTTTGGAACTTATAAATTAACCCTATCGCTCCAGCAATACACCGAACAATCTGGACCTGCTACATCGACTAAGACAGCTAACCTTCGAGAAGTATCCAAACAAATAGAAAGCCTCAATTTCAGACAGCTATTCCAACTAACAGTAATGACAGAACAAACACAGCTGACACTTTGGTTTGGAAAACTATCCTAAGCGATGAATAATGTGGAACACAGAAAAGAAGCAAGAAATCAACATAGCATTCAGCAGTAGAATATCACCTTTTCCAGTGTAATTCAGCAGCATCCCAAGTTTGTTGATCACCTCAACAGAGGCAAATGCTTTTATTGATCTTCAACAAGTAGAGAGCACCATCTCAAAGCCAGTGGAGAGAAGAATGACATTCTCTACAAATACTGAAACATATTTGAGAACATACGTATTCACCCACCCAAGATTACAAAATACTGCGCACTCAGACAAAACTTCCCACTCGAATTCGCTATTACATTACAACAACAGAACAGACATTTTCCCACTATTTTTACCAATCAATAACTGACTATTGAAACTCTAACATGACACAATAATAATAAATATTAGGAAGACAGTCAAACATTTGAATAAAAATAATTCCACACTACACATTCTATTGACTTGGAAATGAGGTAGCATTGGAAATCATTGGAAATCTAAACAAAAGAAGAGATGCTATTGACTTGGAAATGAACTAGCACTGGAAAGCATCAGAAATCTAAACAAGAGAAGAGATGTGGTAACGGATGATTCACCGCACGAACATATTTGCAAAACCTAGTATTTTAAAAGCTAGTTTACCCATTCAAAAACGTAATCAAATTGTCCAAGTTGATTACTATTACCAAATGTTGAAACATTTTTTCTTGCAAAGTTTATTATACCCAGCTAGAATGTAGCCTCTATAATCTCGTACAATATGATTCACTAAAGAGTACTTTTATAAGCATTTTATAAGCTCATCTCACTAGCTTAGATTTGATAGTTAGATCTCATTATTGACAAGTAGAACATTATTGCCATCATTGTCTAAGATGAGCATGAAAATTATAAGGACGGCTATTTGAAAGACTTACTCCTGGAACGGCAATACGCTATATGCTAAGTTAATTGTAAATGTTAGTGAAGGGAATTCATTCTTGTACCTTTAATAGGAGTGCTGAAGCAGATTAATCCTAGCATTAGCCTGACCGATATCAAATTTAAGAAGCACGAGTCACTTGCCCTTAAGCAATCTGATGTGACGCTCTTCACGGTATTGATCTTGCGAATAATATCTAGGGAACAAAAAAAGAGAACAAAAGACAAGAAGACGCAAAGAGAGGAGTGCCAGGCAAAAACCCTGTGCCATCTCCTCTCCCAAAACAAAAAATAGCAACTTTATTGGGTATTGTGACCTGCCATGCGAGCGCACCCATCATGGCAAAGGCCGGGCAACAACAACAAAAATCTCACACGTCCTCTCTTTTTCTCTATGACAATATAACTAACTCAGTACATATGCATGCGTATCAGAAAGGTTAATGCTCATCAATGATGCAACTCATAATAGACAACAAATCCAACAATGATAAACTTTTCTAACAACCACAACCTCGCCAATTACCGTCCCTTAGCGATCCCCAGTTCGACGGTTCGAGAACCAATCAGATCCGATTAATTTGGGCAGCTACAGAAGGTCAATTTGAGACGCACGTAGAATCAAATCTGTAGCAAACAAAAACACCACAATAGAAGTCAATAAATAGAATTTGGTCCAAAACGGTAGATAAATGCAAAAATAAGAAACATATCAGCTCACCAACAGAACTCATGAAACCTCCAATCAACTTGAATAACCAGTTACAAATTCGGTTGCTTTGATACAACTTCATTCTGGAGATTAATGGACCAAGAGAAAAAGCAGACATGAGCTACTCTTCCAAATATGAAGATTTCAGGCTTTCATTAACTCATTTCTCAACGTCAAACGGTTCGTAACAAAACCTCCGGCACAAAGATCAAAAAGCCTATATCCGGTGCAACTCGAAACCATACTCAAACTGTAGATCAGCGAACGATCTACACGGATCTGAATATAGTATGAAAAGCAAAGAAATGATGAGGAACAGATCTGAGGAGAAAAGATAAACGGTGGAGCAGAAGAGGTTGGAAACGGGATGCGGGTTGATGAAGAGATGATGTGTTATTTTATAGCGGGGTTAGGATGATCGGACGGTTTGGATTGAATGAGCTGGTAGATGATTAACGATTGAGATGCGTTAACTATGGAGTAGGGCTAAAGGCTGGCGATGAGTAGGTTACGGAAATATCTAGATGGCTCTTAGATTGAATATTGAATATTTTTTGGAAGTTTGGTGGTGCGGCGAAGGGTATTTGCGCAAATAAAACTAAAACTGAGGGCAAGCATCTAACTTGACTGTGATTCCACGTGTTAGTTTTGGACAAATCCACCTGAACCTTGCTTCTTCAACTATATAATAAGTAGAAGTTTGGTGTTCCGACGAAGGGTATTTGTGTAAATAAAATTAAAAGTGAGGGCAAGTTTCTAACTTGACGTGTTAGTTTTGTACAAATCCACTTGAAACCTTGGCCTCTTCATTGTGAATTTTGTAAGTAAATTTTACAGTAATTTGTTTCTCACTCTCTCTCTCTATGCTTATTCCTCTACTTTTCTCTGTTCTCTGCCGGCTCTATTTCTCTCAATGATGGGTTGTGCTATTTCCTTTTTATTCACTATTTTCATCTGATTTTACTACTTTATAATTTATGTATATGCTTTTGGTACTCTTTGGGTTTCAGCAGTGACTTTTCAGTTTCATGTGTGATGACCCACCATGTCATCATGCTATATAGGTGTTAATTTGGCATATAGTTAAGCCATGTGAAAGCTGACATAGGAGGAAGGCTAGCATTTGTGAGAGGTTCTAGAAAAGTATGAACATTTCCTTTGAAAGACCCTAGATCCCTATGGATTTGCTAGGAAAGTCCTTGTAATCTTCTAGGCTTGTAGAGAATTCTAGAGAAAGCTCTTATCTTGTAAATAGTAAAGACTTGTGTAACAATTAATATTTACACTCTAGCCCCTAGGAGACTAGTATATAAAGGTGGCCATCCATTTGTAATTCATCAAGCAAACAATTCAAGTTCTCTTTAATACAAAGCTTCTTTTAATAATTCTCTTGTGTTCTTTCTACCATTCTCTTAGCGATCTTGAGTGTAGTAAGACTGACTTGGCATAGCAAGAACGTGAGCAAGTTGTGCAAGATTGTGAGCAAGTTGTCAAGTGCCGCACGTGTACTTAGTTAACGACTAAGGACATGATAACGTGGTATCAGAGCAAAGGTTGCAACTAAGGGAATGGCGAACGACAGAGAAATTAACGCTGCCAATACCCAAGCCAACGTCATCCAAGATGCTGCTGGCAAGAATGGCCGTAACAAAAAGAGGAATGCCACCAACAAGAGCCAGGAGGTGCTGCCTGAGGTTGTGTCAAACAAAGGGCTTACATCCCAAGAACCATCTGCCACTGAGGCGAGCGAGGATGAAGTGGAGGCCCTGCCCTAGGACGTCTCGCTCGGTAAAGAGTGGGTGATGAAGATGAACGCGGGGATGGAAGTCGTGGAGATCTTTGGCCAACGCTTGGGAAAGGTGGAAGGCACTCTTAGCGTTCTTGAGGGGCACACTCTTGAAGAGATTGAGAGTATCCGAAATGACTTGGAGGGACGTACACAGACCGAGTTGGAACTAAGGCAAACCATCACTGCCTTAGAGTGCACACTCATGGAGGCTTTGAGTACTATCGATGTTGTGAAGGAAAAGATAGAGTTACTCGAGGAGCATGTTAGTGCTTGTGTGACCGAGGCAACCAGCAATGTTGTGATGACGAGGGAGGCCAAGATCGAGGCCCCCAAACCCCCGGTGTTCAAAGGTGTTCGTGATGCACAAGAAGTGAAAAACTTCATTTGGCACTTGGAGAACTACTTCAGGCACCGCAAAGTGAGGGACGACGAGGCCATGATCAACACTACAGTGTTGTACCTCTCAGAGACTGCCATGCTATGGTGGAGAAGAAAGATGGCCGACATGGATTAAGGTCTATGTACTATTAGCACGTGGGATCAGTTCAAAGCCGAGTTTAAGCGATAGTTCTTTCCAAACAATGTCTTGTACGAGGCAAGGTGCAAGCTTAGGGAGTTGAAGCAAACAGGGAGCATACGTGTCTATGTCAAGGAGTTCACTACCCTTATGCTTCAAATCCCCAACCTGACCAATGATGACTTGTTGTTCCACTTCATGGACGGGTTACAAAATTGGGCTAAGCAGGAGTTGCAACGCCGGCAAGTCACAGATATAGACCAAGCCATAGTGGAGGCCGAATCATTGATGGATTTCAGGCATGACAAGCACGACAAAGGCAAAGGCAAAGAATCAAAGTTTAACAATGTCAAAGGTGGAGGAGACCGTGGCAAAGGCAAGGAGATACAACAACAATACTACAAGACTCAAGATTCCAGAAAGTCGAGTGGCCGTCAAGGCTATGCCAAGAAGAAGGCACAGGCCGAGAAGAAGGGATGTTACATATGTGGAAGGCCGCACAGCTTCAAGAATTGTCCCGACCTAAAGAGCCTCAGTGCCATGGTCCGTGAATGGAAGGAGCAGCCGCAGGGAGAGAGTTCGGGAACCGCACAGTTAGGTATGATCAAATTATGCGGTGCTGTCACGAAGCAATCTATCCAACCTACCGAGAATGACAATCAGTACGTGGATCTCACCATCAACAACAAGCCTGCTCATGCAATGGTGGATACTGGAGTAACTCATAATTTTGTGACTGAGGCTACCGCGAAGAGACTAGAATTGAAGCTTGCTCCAACCAACTCTCGCGTCAAGACCGTAAATGCCGAGGTACATAATGCTCGTGGGGTAGCCAATGGAGTTGGTGTCAAATTGGGAACTTGGAAAGGTATGACAAACTTCACCGTAACCGTTATGGATATCTTTGACATCATATTGGGGCAAGAGTTCTTTAGACATTGTCATACTTTGATCGACCCCTACCTACATCTCTTGGTTATAGAGCGAGAAGGATCTTGTATGGTACCTACTATGACTATGCCACACGGACAGATCCGGGCGCAACTTTCAGCCATGCAGGTTGTCAAGGGGATCAAGAAAGGGGAGCCAACGTTTGTGGCAACCATCGCAAGTCTAGAGGAAGACAAGAGTTTTCAAGAGATATTGCCGCCTTGCATAGAGAAGTTGCTTGAGGAAAACAAAGATGTCATGCCCGAGCAGTTGCCTAAGAACTTGCCTCATAGGCGAGAGGTGGATCACAAGATTGAGTTGGAGCCAGGGGCTAAGCCACCCGCATTTGCCCCATATCGTATGGCACCGCCCGAGCTAGAGGAGCTCAGGAAACACTTGAAAGAGTTGCTAGATGCTGGTCAAATTCGCCCATCAAAGGCACCTTTCGGGGCACCAGTATTGTTCCAAAAGAAGAAGGATGGATCGATGCGCTTGTGCATAGACTACCGAGCACATAATAAGGTCACAGTGAAGAATAAGTACCCCATCCCGCTCATTGCTGACTTGTTTGATAGACTTGGGCAAGCCAAGTACTTTATCAAGGTGGATCTTCGCAAGGGCTACTACCAGGTTCGCATTGCATAAGGGGATGAGCCGAAGACAACATGTGTGACGAGATATGGAGCTTTTGAGTGGTTGGTGATGCCTTTTGGCTTAACCAATGCATCGACCACATTTTGCACTCTTATGAACAAGATTTTCCATCCCTACCTTGATCAGTTCATGGTAGTCTACCTAGACGACATAGTCATCTACAACAACACCTTGGAGGAGCACATGGAGCACTTAAGAAAGGTTTTCCAAGTCTTGCGTGAGAACGAGCTATACATCAAGAGGGAGAAATGCGAGTTTGCACAATCAAAGGTGCACTTCTTAGGCCATGTTATTAGCAATGGCGAGCTATGCATGGATGAGGCTAAGATACGTGCTATCCAGGAGTGGGGGACACCTATAAAGGTAACTGAGTTGAGATCCTTCCTTGGCCTTGTTAACTACTATCGTCGATTCATCAGTGGTTACTCAGCAAAAGTTGCACAATTGACTGAGTTGCTAAAGAAGAACAAGCCATGGGTCTGGACGGAGCATTGTCAAAAAGCGTTTGAAGGCCTTAAGGCAGCTGTAACAGAGGAGCCAATCTTGGCATTACCTGACTTTTCCAAGAAATTTGAGGTGCATATAGATGCCTCAGATTTTGCCATTGGGGATGTCTTGATCCAAGATAAGCATCCCATAGCATTTTAGAGCCGCAAGTTAAATGAAACGGAGCGACGTTACACGGTGCAAGAGAAGGAGATGACTGCCATTGTGCATTGCCTTCGTACATGGCGACATTATTTGCTCGGGTCGAGGTTCGTGGTCAAGACTGACAATGTAGCTACTAGCTACTTTCAGACGCAGAAGAAGCTCACACCAAAACAGGCTAGGTGGTAGGATTTCTTAGCCGAATTTGATTATGTGTTGGAGTATAAGCTGGGCAAAGGTAACGTTGTAGCCGATGCCTTAAGCCGGAAAGCCGAACTTGCTGCAATCACTTCAACAAGATAGGACATTCGTAAGGCTATAAAAGAAGGAATGCAGCATGATCCAGCAGCCAAACAACTTATTAAGTTAGCCAACCAGGGAAATACGAGACGTTTTTGGGTCGAAGACGGCCTGCTGCTTACCACAGGTCGGTGGGTCTACGTGCCTAAGTTTGGAGACATTAGACGGCGGACCATAAGGGAGAGTCATGACACAATGTGTGCTGATCATCCAGGCCAACATCGCACTAGGGCCTTGGTTGAGTCAGTCTACTATTGGCCACGCATGCGAGATGACATAGAGTGTTATGTGCAGACTTGTCTTGTCTGTCAACAGGACAAGGTTAAGCAACAAAAACCCGGAGGGCTTTTGGAGCCACTACCAGTTGCAGAACGTCCATCGGAGAGCGTGATTATGGACTTTATCACTTGCCACCGAAGTCCGACGGTTATGATACTATTATGGTGGTGGTGGATAGATTTTTCAAATATGCCACCTTCATGCCCGCCTCACCAGGTTGCACTGCCAAGGAAGCTGCCAAACTATTCTTTAAGAACGTGGTAAATATTGGGGCTTACCAAGGCATATTATCAGTGATCGAAACCCCCGTTTTACTGGAAACTTTTGGAGAGAGTTATTCGACATACTTGGCACGAAATTGCAATTTTCCACTAGCTTCCACCCACAGACGGATGGACAAACGGAACGGGTCAATGCCTTACTAGAATGCTACTTGAGGCATTATGTAAGCGCGCATCAGAAAGATTGGGCAAGGCTCCTAGACATCGCCCAATTCTCTTATAACTTGTAGCGGAGTGAGTTCACGGGGCGGACACCATTTGAGCTAGCCACAGGCCAACAACCACAAACTCCACATTCATTACCAGCCGCGTTCAAGGGAAAGAG
Organism: Nicotiana obtusifolia; assembly: GCA_002018475.1. Lineage (NCBI taxonomy): Eukaryota > Viridiplantae > Streptophyta > Magnoliopsida > Solanales > Solanaceae > Nicotiana > Nicotiana obtusifolia. The sequence goes on along the minus strand of MCJB01018240.1, from coordinate 3,059 downwards.
TTTGGGGGCTTATCATATGGCCAAAGGATGGAAGGAGCAGCTTGACACTGCTAAGTCCTACTTGGATAGGGCAGCTAAGAAGATGAAGAAGTTTGCGGACCATAAGCGACGTCCCAAAGACTATAGAGTTGGGGACATGGTCATGGTAAAGTTTAACCCAAGACAGTTCAAGGCACTACGGGGCATGCATCAGAATCTGATTCGCAAGTATGAGGGGCCATTTAAGATCGTCGCCAAGGTAGGCAATATTTCATACAAGCTTGACATGCCATCTTATCTTAAGATCTACCCCGTCTTCCATGCCAGCATGCTTAAGCCATATCATGAAGATACCGAGTAGAGGCCAATCAAGTCGAGCGCCTATGACTATCACCTCCTCACATGATAGGGAAATTGAGGCTATCATGGATTACCAGGCCAAGAGAAAACAAGGGTAAAAAGCCACCGCTATGTTCCTCGTCCATTGGAAGGGGCAATCGCCGGAGGAGGCCACGTGGGAACGATATGAAGACTTATGGCAATTCAAAGATAACATCCGAGAGTTTATGCAGCAGCTTTGCGCCGCGGTCGTCGCAACATTAGGTGGGGGAGAGTGTGATGACCGGCCATGTCATCATGCCACATAGGTGCCATTTGGCATATATTAAAGCCATGTGGAAGCTTACATAGGAGGAAGGCTAGCATTTGTGAGAAGATTCTAGAAAAGTATGGACATTTCCTTTGGAAGACCCTAGAACCCTATGGATTTGTTAGGAAAGTCCTTGAAATCTTCTAGGCTTGTAGAGAATTCTAGAGAAAGCCCTTATTTTGTAAATATTAAGGACTTGTGTAACAATTAATATTTACACTCTAGCCCCTAGGAGACTAGTATATAAAGGGGGCCATCCATTTGTAATTCATCAAGCAAACAATTCAAGTTCTCTCTAATACAAAGCTTCCTTTAATAATTCTCTTGTGTTCTTTCTACCATTCTCTTAGCGATCTTAAGTGTAGTAAGGCTGATTTGGCATAGCAAGAATGTGAGCAAGTTGTGCAAGATCGCGAGCAAGTTGTCAAGTGCCGCATGTGTACTTAGTTAATGACTAAGGACGTGATACCTGGCTATATCAAAGCAGGAAAATGGGTATCTCCTTTGCTTTTTCTCTGTTTTTTCGAAAGAAATTATGAACATAAGTGTTTACCCTAAAATACGGGTAACAATTGAATTTATACGTGGTATTAAGGATACGTGAATTTGTCTGATACAATAAAATAAATAGCGATGAATAAAGACTGATTCTAAATAAGCAAGAGAATAAACAAACCACTAGAATCGTATGATTTTGCTGTGATGAAATGAGCAGTAGAAAGAACCAATAATTTGTGAAAAAGATAGCTAGAAAAGACAATTGTATTATTGACGATGTACTTCTGTCCTGTACAATGAAACTAAGTACTCTTTTATAGGGAAAAAAGGAATTCTATATAAAGTAAAAGACTTAATTACAGGATGAATTATCCTAAAAATACTGTTCTAACATCTCTGATGATTGGGGCCGTGATTCCCGCCGAGATAACTGTATACCACGAGATTTTCGGCCTTTCCGTGACGCGAAACTGATACTTTTACCATAAGATGCTTTTACTCAGACTGGTCTTGACTGCCTCCTTTCGAATGCTTTGACTTCAATTCAATGATGTCCGACCTTGAACCGTCCTTCTTGAAGCGCCGGCCTCGATCCAATATAGACCGACCTCAGTTTGTGCCCAAGGTCGATACTCCTTATGTGCCCGATTGTATCTGACCCCATACAGATAGTCCCCTCGTTTGTTGGAGAATAGCGACAAAAAACGATATGAGCCACCGCCCTTCGAGAGCAGGTCAAGCAAAAACATACTTATTGACATGAAGTTCGAAATGTCAAATCACACAACCTAAAAAGTCTCATTGATGGGTGACGGCAGCACGATGACGCACGTGATCGCTGTCAAAAAGAGTCCTCGCATGTCCTAGCTGGCGACAGTCCCTGCAACTTCTGCAAATGCCATTTAATGCTCCCCTACCTCGTGCTCTGAACTGTCGCTTTTGAGAAAGTATAAATAGCTCCTCCATTCTTTAATTTCCAGACTTTATGTTGTTCAAACCTTTCCTCTCTTTTGTTCTCTGCATATTTACACTTCAAACTTCTCTCATACATTGTCCTTTGCTTCTACTCTTATCACTTCAACTCCAATGGAAAAAACATCAAAATCCGACCCTCAAAAACAATAACCTTCAACTTTTCAACCCGCTGAAGAGGTTGAAGCAGCCCCTATTGAAAAAACTTCCACAGAGCCTCCTTTGAAGGCTTTCATACCGGTGGGATGTTTCATCGGCTCCGATTTCAAAGTGGAAAAAGCCTCCTCAGTGCCTGGCCGAGGCGAACCGGGCTCCATGTACATTAGCTTGATCACCCACAAAATCCTTGACAGGGTGAAAGCAGAGTGTAAATGGGCTGACAAGGATGTGGTAGTGTCACGACCCAAAATCCCAACCTGGTCGTGATGGCGCCTCTCTTGGGGACAAGGCAAGCCAAACCATTTCCAACATCGCTAAACATTTCAAACAACACGAAGATAATATAAACACGGTTTAATATTAGTCAACTGCGGAAAATATCATATAGCAATCATCCCGACTACAACCCTCAGATCGGGGTGTCACAAAGTCATGAGCCACTAGAGAAGTCCTAGTAATAATATAACTATTACATAATCTTAAGTACAATTGTACGAAGGAATCAAACAACAAGAAAAGAGTTACGAGGCTGCGGACGCAGGCAACTACCTCGTAGTCTTTGAAGCTCCGGTCCAGTAGTAGTATTCAGTACCTCTGAGAGGGACCGCTAACGCCTGAATCTGCACACAAGGTGCAGGGAGTAAAGTGAGTACTTCCAACTCAGTGAGTAATAAAAGTAAATAAGAACTGAAGGTGAGAAACATACAACCATTAAACAATCCACGTCGAAACAGTACTTCAAATTACATTCCACATCAATCCGTGAAGTAAACCGAAGAATCACAACACCAAAATACAATGT
>MCJB01018229.1:55036-90728 GCA_002018475.1 Nicotiana obtusifolia | reverse complement strand
GACTTCATCTTCATTGGTGTTGTTAATATAAAAGGGCCCTTTTTAAAAAAAAAAAAAAAAAAAAAAAGCCAAATCAAAGTTAATTATAACGCAAATGCTTTTTTTAAAGAAAAATTTAATCTTCCTAAAGTAATCCAAATACACAACTTTTCTTCACAATTGTTCTTCAAACGGAGAATTTATGTATTTGAACTAAGTATTGCGGTACATCTAGAAATAAAAAATAAAAATAAAAACAAACAATGATAAAGTAACATTGTCTTTCTTTTCAAAACCTACCTAAGGATTTTCGCCACATCAGTGTAAGAACTCTTTTTTGGTCATTTGGGTATAGAAATTCTGGATTTTGACTACTGACTAGCGTCTAACTAGAACTAGAATCAGATCTCAAGAAATTCTGGTAGTAACGGAAAGCTCTTAAAATAGGCCATCAAACGATTCAAATTTGAGTCAAAATGGACATTTTTGTCACCACTCAAAGACAAGGCGAGTGGTTTTGTTGAAAGAAGTGAAGGTTAGAGAACCAAACAACACAAACTGCTTTGGATCACATGGGGAAAGTGGTCTCAAGCTTCAAAGTAAATACCACAAAGTTAAAAGTAATCATAACAACAAAGAAATGAATTTTTGTTATGTATGTACTCTTAAAGATTTTTTTAATTATCATTGAATTTTAACATGCGATAGGTTAGTTATTATTTTTAATAGATTACTAATTAATATTTATTATGAATGTGTCTATAATTACTTGATAATTTATTTAATTATATAAATATTTTTTACATTATCAGTTTATAAATATTAAAATCATAAAAAATAGAAGAGCAGATCATATAAGTCCAAGAAAGAGCAGTAACATTGACTAGGGTATAAAATTTGGTGTACAACCCTAGTTTAAGTGCTGCAATTATAGGGTTATACACAGTCAAAAAGGATTCCTATAGTTGTAAGGAAAAAAAAATGGGGGAGAGAGAAAGAAGAAAAGAGAGGAAAGTGGTTAATGTCATAATTAGATTAAGCAACAAGGACAAAAGACAAAAGAAACCATCAAAACCTCAACTAGTATTTTGTGACTTTTGATGAAAGTTGTCTCTTTTGAAACAAGGACCCCTTTCCCTGGCCTAATTTTGATCTTCCCTAGTCATCACCACCTTCACTTTACACATCAGACAAAAGGTTTCGTGGATTTGCTGTGCCAAAATTGAGAAACTAAATTAAGGGATCTTACACAAGTAGTCGGCTGATTTCGAGCTTACTTTTTCTAATCGATATATATATATATATATAATACATATATTATACATTCGACAGTTAATTTTTTATTTAAGAAATTGAGTGTGCTGTTATTTAAGTTAATTCTTCCTAAATTAATGTGTAATAGTAATTCATTTACTACTATCATTTAACTTATGTACATCTCTTCTAGTATTCATTACAGCTTTTCTCGTATTTATTTTTCCAAAAGTTGTTTTCACGCTATTTATAAGTTTGGGATTCAAATTGTGAAAACAACCATTAACACCTGTATTAATTTATACTATCTACATCACATCTTTCAAATGCAGTTCTTTTACGGATCCTACATTTGTGCATTAAATTATCCTTGTTATTTCTCTTATATCAAATATGGTTTTGGAAAAAAAAAAATTAGGCATGTATTAATAATATTAATACAGCTTAATGATAATATAAACTAAATATAAACCTGATAAAAGAAGTAAATGATTAAAATAATCAGCCTCACATGCTAATAAACTTACAAGTCGAATTGTAATATAAGAAATTAGAACTGCTTGAGTCTCATGTTGTGAGATTTTCTCATGTTCTTTGTTGAACACAGTCGTGGGAGTAATACTAATCACATGTATATAGATTCCGGTTCTCACATGAAACGTGCTAAACAGCGACGAATATACTGAGAGTCTGAGACTCACCAATATAAAATGGGACAAAATCAACAAAATCAAATTTGATATCAAACTTATACTTACTTCCTCTACAATATGAAAATCAAACTTCCTAATTGATTGCTCCACTTTTTGAAGATAAAATTTACAAAACAGGAAATTACACAATATTATGAATATTTTAAACAAAAACGTGCTTGAAGTTGTAAAAGAAAATATTGTTTGCTTCTGTAATTAACATGAAAAGAAAATATTTTTTGCTTCTCTGATTACCAGTAAGTTAAATTTGTAAAATAATAACTCTACTTTCCTAGGCATTGTACTTTCGGAAAAAACTTATTTATACCAATATTTACGCCACATCACATTAATATAACCATAGTTAAATGATAGGTTTAGGCGAGAGTACATATACTAATTAATTATGGCTAGCAATAATAGTGTTTATGGCTAGCGATAATATTTACTTGTTTGGCGAAAGTATCATTTTTTTTTCCCTTGTAGTTCATGAGTTAATACTTAGGAGTACAAGTTTTAAGACAAATTTGCAAATCTATTTTACACAGAATTAGAGAAAAAAGAGATGAATGAGGCAAAAGGGCCAAAGTACAACTAAGCATTACATGGCTAAGCTACTTTTTAGACTAAAAAACGTAAATGTCTACTAAATAAAGCTAAAACATTCAACAAGAAGCAACAACCCACTTAAAGATTAAAGCCCCAACGCCTAACACCTGGCATTTCCTAAATTTCACCCTAATTCTTTCCGTTTTTATACTTATATCTACATAAAACCCCAAAATTAAACCCTCTTATACTTGTACTTATACAAGCAGTATAAGCCGTATACTCCAAAATCCTACGTATAATAATGCCCGGATGTTGTAATTTCATCACATAACAGAGCACCCATTTGGATTTTCATCACTAAACATTTCAAAAGAATCCAACGGCTGGTGTGGATATGAGTCCAGATCGGACGGTGGAGGTTCCGTGACAGGACCAGAATACGTATACGCATACGAAGTTGGAGGTGCCGGAGCATAATACGATGCCGTATAGGTACTCGTAGGTTGCGCTGTATTGTAACTAACGACGTATGCTGGTGGTGGGGCATAGTACTGTGGGCCCTGCTGCAGGTAATAATGATAATCTGGATGACGTGGAGGGTTACCATTGGTCGGAACAAAAGCTTGTGGGCCCATATCATGATGTTCGAATTCTGGAGCTGCCGGAGCAACACTTGAATGTGTCCCCTCAGTGTTGTTACCGTTTTGCCCTTTCTTTTTCTTCTTTTTACCATCACTACTACTTGCTTCAACACCTGGGCCACCACCGCTTTTTTCGCCACTAACAGAAGCATTAGCACTGTCAGCACCTTTTTTCTCCGCCGCCACCGAAAATTGTTGTTTACCGGCGAAGACAGTTTCTGGTTTCTTCCCCTCAGATTTAGACTCCTTTACTGCTTCGTCGCTGTTCCCTTTTTCACCGCCAGCTTCACTACCCTTAACTACCGGTCCATCATTAGAGTCGGTGCCGGTTTCTTCCTCCGGTTTAGCTGAACCAGTGCAGGGTTTCTCACTTTTTGTGGGTGCTTCACCGCTGGCAGCTTGAATTTTTCCCGAAGCTTCTTTTGGTACTATAACCTTAGCTTTTGATTTCACCTCTTTGTTGATAATAGTATCTGGTTGACTATTTGTTGCAGGTTCTTTGCTTTGTTGGTCAATTTGTTTCTCTTTGTTCTTGTTTTTGGCAGGCTTTTTCTCCTTGTGATCAGACTGTTGTGGCAATAATTCGGCGTGTTTACCGGACTTCTGTAGCCTCCTGAGTAAAGATTCGGCTTCTACGTTACCAGTGACTGCTGCTCTCTGTTGCTTGAGATCAATATCTATGGCATATACTCCTGAAAAAGGAAGGAAAAATTAAATTTTTAAGACTGGAGAACTGGAAACGTTTAAACCTCTAGCCAAATACAGAAATTTCAAAAGATTTTTGTTTTAAGAAATTTAAACAAATTAATAAGAGCATGTTATGAAGCTCAAGGAGAGAAATGAAGAGGTAACTGAGAAGGGGATATATAAATACCAGGGACTTGTTGGAGAATTTTCTTGACTTTCCTTTTGCAGCCTTCGCAGTGAATGGAAACTTTCAAGACCCAAGTCTGTAGAAATAATATGTATGAAGATGTTAGTATACCATAATAAATGGAGGTGCTTTAATTTGAGAAAAAAGAAAAAAATGGAATGAAGTAGTTAATAAGACAAACCTTGTAGTTCATGAGCTGCTCTGGGGGATCTTCTGGTGTGTCTTGTGCTGCCATTACTAAACTATCTAAGCCTATAAGAAGAAGAAGAGGAGGAGGAGGAGGAGGAAAGGAATTAGGTTAGGAGAAGAAGAGGAAAAGATTTATGCGCTCAAGAGAAGGTGTGAAGGGAGAGAGGCTTTTTTTTTTGAAGAGAGAAAGAAAAAGAGGAAAGTGAGGGAGAGTGAGAAGACAATAGAGGGAGGCGCGAAGCTATCTATAGGCAAGCTCGGTTCTTTACACGGACTGCATTTTATATTGCGAGTTCGGAAATTTTCGGTTTCTTAACCAACGGACAAGTTAGAGTGAAAATAAGTTACCAAAACTTTCTTTTCGTAATTATTAATTTCTTGAATCATTTTGTTTTCTTTTTCACAAATATCTATAGATTGATTACCTTGCTTCATAACTTGAAAAGTAAATGGAATAATGAGACAACAATAATTTATTTGAGAAAATGGTAATGTTTTTTAAGAATGTTCCTTTGGAAACCGTATTTTGGGAGTAATTTTTTTGTTTTTCAAAACTTTTCTTTTTGCTAATGTAATTTAAATTATCAAGATAACTTTAGCGTTAATTTTTTCAAAATTTTGCATGAGCAAACACCATTGCCACGTGTTTGTTTGGTGATAAAATTTTCCAGTGTTTTGGGAAAATTGAAAAAATTTAAAAAGTTATTTTTCCTTCAAAGTTTGCTAAAATTAATTTGCAAGAATTTGAATTATCCCATTGCAGGCACAAAAGCACTATTTGAGTTGTTTGTCATAAAAAATTCACCTAAATACAGCAATTCCAGCAACATTATTTCGTAAAAAGCTCTTGCAAAAACTTTTTGCAAGAAGCTGTGCAAGCATAATACTTTCATCTTTGGCGCATATAAAAATACAATTTAACAATATGGTAAAAATTTATTGCTTTTGCTTTTCTTTTTGGTCATTTAGACGAACTTTTAGCTTATGTATAATTAAAAAAATTCGAAAGTATATATATTTATTACACTGTGTTTGTACGAATGTGCAAAAAATACAAAACAAGAAAGCGGTTTGTTTCACCTGACACAATTACTTAGTTACATATTGGGTTAAGACTTCAATTTCTTAGAAAATCGTACATACGCGCAATCACTTTAATTTTTTGAGGTTACATTTTATATGTTGTCGGTAATATCATTGTATACCATCAAACACTTATAAGATAGTAATAATAAGTCTTTAATGTAGATGTTAAACGATAATCTAATAAAATTGATAATCAACTTGTTATTAGTTACAGGGTAACATACATATACAACTTGTTAATTTCCTAATTTCTGTTAATGAATCTTGCCACTTAAATACCACTTTAAGTTCTTTAACACAATTGCCCGGAAGAAACTGTACTAGAAACAGAAATTTAAAGAAGAAAGCGTGTGTATGTGGAAAGTATAAATATTAGGAGTGAAGGAATTTTTTCTCTAACATTTTGGAAGATGTTTCCTAGAGGATTCAAAAGGTTTTGGGAAACTTAGGTGGACTATTAACGGTTAATTCACCTTATCAGATACGTCTCAAGAACATGTTCCTCTATATGCTAGTGCATCCAAATTTTTTTAGTTTTTCACCGGTGTTTGGTATCTGCATTGGACCTCGATTAAATTTGAATTTCCGTTGTAAAGTATCACATTAGGAGTAAAACGTTTCCTAACAAAGGCAACTTCATACCCAAAGCTCAAACTCCAAACCCTCTAGTTAAGTATGAAGAAGTACTTACCACTCTACCACAATCTTTGTAGGTCGATTCAAAATTATTATTCCCTTCTTCCTATGATCAAAATATTGTGATTTGATTTCGGCGACCAAATAACTGAAAACAAAAAGGAGGTCAATTTCAGACGATAAGTGAAGAGAGGCAAAACGAGTGATTCATTCGGATCAACTAATTTTTCAACTCGGAAACTGAGAAGCAATGGAATGTCGCTCTAATCTTAAACAACATAAACTTTCAGTTTGAAATGAAAGAAATGGTAAAGTGTGTTTAAAGTATGCTGAATCAGCAAGTTTACTTTTTCCGTCAAGAACCAACACAATTTGATAAAAATCTAAACCAAATGGTAAGTAGGTGTAATATTTCTACAAACATATATCTTTTTTCGAAACACTCTTGTTGATTGTCGTCATTGTGAGTGTAATTGTATCCATACTTTGAACTAATTAAGGGACGGACCTAAGAGGATTGTCTATCCTATTTTGTAAAATTTGGCTATGATGATGCACGAGTGGCGAAATTCTTGTCCAATTAATGTGTTTTAGTTTATTTTTTGATTTTTCCCCACTAACATTTGAGTAAATACTTACTTGATATTTATACTAATAAAATAATTTAACTATAATAAAAGTGAGAATACACATTTGACGATTTATAACAAAGTGATAATTGTTTGTATAAAAACACTATATCTTATATTCGTTAGTTTATTGTAATTCTGAATATGACTGAGTTTTTACTCTCCCTCTACTACAATTTCACATCATTGAATACCAGAAAGATCATTTCACCCTTAGCAACTAAAACATGTTGTCGGCCTTTGTTGAGTACTGCCCAGCTTTAATTAAGAACCTTAAACATAGAGTTTAATTACGTGTCAACAGCCAATTTGAATTGGACAAGACCAGCGTTAAGTGCAGTGTTTATCTTTATTTGTTAATCAATCAATTCTAGTTCTAAAAACTAATCATCCTAATTAAGGGCAATGTATATTGATAAATTTCAATAAGCAGACACATAATTTTTGTTCATACAATAAGATCTTAAGGAAGTTTGTAACATGTTGCAAACACATGGTCAAAATATTTAATTTCTACTATACACTTTGTTACAGTATTTATTCTACGTAAATTCAAGTAAGTTTTACTATTTTAAGAGGTTCTCGTTCAAGAAATATCCGTTTGTATGCCTAAAACTGCTGCTTTTTTCTCCCCCTACTTTTTTAATCTTTCCATGCATGTTGTTACTTCTTTTTAATCCTTTATCTTTTTGTACTTACTTTCCTCTTTCCTTAATTTCTTTTCTATTCTTTTTTACCTTTCTTTTTTGGTGTTTAAATTAGTATGCTATTTGCAATCTTTATCGAAGAAGAACGAACTTTAAACGAGAATTTGACAGTGCACATGCACGAGGAGGGGACAATGTACGATTTTACAATAATAAGTCCTTCAGTAGCTAGTTGGAGACATACTATGGAAAACAAATTAATTGACACTCTTTTCTGGCTTAGAATTTAAATCGCTGAAAAAGACAAATATTTCTGAAATAAAAGCCCATCAAACTATTGGATCCATCCTTAAATTTCATAGCTACTTCTCTGTTCTATCTGTGTGTATTACTATTGTGACATAAATTTAATTAAATTTGCGCTTTTATTGCATATTGAATGGTTCAGCTATTCGAATTTACTTCCCAACTTCAGAAAAGACAAAAGATCCTTAATAGGTTTTCTTCTTAAATAGTTAAGATTTTTTTTTATATGGTCTCCGGTATATGCTTTAGGACGCGACTAATTCAGATTCCACCTATTTTTGGATTGAGTGGACTATTAAAGATGACTTCGTACTTTGAGCTCGAACCCAAAAGTTCTATTCTCCGTCTCATATTAATAATCGTGGTTACCAAAAATAGTTGTCTCAAATTATTTGTCATTTTAAAAGTTCAAGATAATTTTTTTTTTTTTTTTTACCCTTAATATAATTGTTCCTTAAAATGGAGATAACCCATAAATATAATAAATATTCAATGAAAAGAGATTATATCTTAAGACATAAATAAGGGTGGAATAGTCCAATTCATTTCCTAATTAATATTTCTTAAGTGGCGTGTAAAAAAGAAACACGACACATAATTTGAGACAGATTAAGTAATTAAGGATAGAGTAGTAATGACCATTTTACCACAACCTTTAATCTAAATCTATTGATATATTTTTTAATTATGTATTAACGTAAATTACTAGATGGCCCTATAATTTATCCTGCAAAAATATTTTTCTTTTGAATTGCGCATACTCATTAAATTAACAATAAAGAGACGGGGGTTTAATAATAATATATCAAATATCGTGATATTAGGTGATTGTACAATCAGCCATTTCATTTTGTTTTGTTCCTCAAAGTAGGTTTTGAAATATTATAATTTATTTCAAGATAATTCTTTCATTTCATTTGTGAAATTACACTAAATTTGTTGTGGTCGTTATTTTGATATAGTTCCTTACATTATGGAGTATATGACTTTTCTGTTCTTTCAAGAAGAATGGTACGACCACATATACACACAAAAATTCCAAATCTGCAATGTGTTGTATATAATTAAAAAAAAGTTAAAAAGTGTTCGGCTCCCCGCTCCCAAATACTATAAGTCATTTTAACAAACTGAATTTATTTTTAGATATATAAATTTTTAAAATGAAAAATTATTTAATACCTTTTTCCAAATTACTCTTACTGCTCTATTGAATCAATTAGGTAAGATGTTTAAGAAAAATAATTATTATTTTGTGGTTTGAATTATTTTTGTTTACCCGTAAAATGGTATAGTTGAATTTATACGTGGTTTATAGACAAGTGAATTAATTTGATCCAAGAATAATAGATGAATTAGACAAAAATATAAGGCTTAGCCTTGAAATTGAAATAAACGGCAAATATCTTAGTCCCGAGTGCAGAGCTACCAAAGGCAGTAAGAACAACACAAATAAATAAGAAAGTAAAATGTTATTGAGCTTTTGATGGAGTATAGTATATGCTTGTCAGAAAATTCGTGTCCTTACAATGATAGTAGAGTTCACTATTTATAGCTACACCTAGGGAACAAGGTCATAGGATCAAACCCCTATTAAATGATAATTACGAGGGGCATTGAAGAATGTGTAACAGTGGGCAGTGAATGTCATATTCTCTATAACGGATCATGCACTTAATACTATAGAATATTCTTCATTAAATGCTACTGGATGACATTCATTTATTTTGCCTTTATGAACATTATTCTCTCCCATGACAAGCGAGATCATTGCCTTAGGGTTTGACTGTCTTCTGTCTTCGGCTCCACGTGTCGCTTTCTTATAAGATCAAAAAATATGAACATATTTTACCCCATACAAATAGTTCCCCTGCTTTCTGATGGCATAACTTTGTGTCACCGAAAAGTTGGTAGAGATATCTTTCTTGGCGGAAAACTTTGACCCCCTCTGAAAAGTTTCTCACGGTTGATTAGACGCACGTCTCTCCACATTTAATACCCCAAACACGCGTCATCCCACGATTCAGCATCACTTTTGCCCGTTATCGAGGTAATTATGGCCACGATTTTAGCGCATATTCCTTTACTTATACGTATAAAACTTCTTCATTTACACTTCATAATTCTTCAAACTTTTTCAAACTCTCTTTACTCAATTCGTACTTTGTCTTCAACCTTTCTTTAACCTTCTTCTTGAGAGAAAACATTCCTTATTTTCTGATAAACAATGGCCTCTTCTTCTAGAAACCCTAGTTCTCAAAAAACAAAGGTAAAGCTGATGATGCTACTCCTCCTACAGTGAGCTCCTTCATCCCAAAGAGTCTTGTCACAACTAAAGACTTTGAAGAGAAGTATCCTTCCGCTCACCCTCGTACGTGGGCCATTAGCGTATACACTTCTTCCATCCGTGCTTCTAGTATTCCTATTGTGAAGGAAGACTGCCATTGCCAAGATTTTGATATTATAGCTCCTGATTTGGCGGAGCAGATAACCTTACGCAAGAAGGGTTTTATGTATTTTTATACGTACCCCTTTACTTTGGGACCATTTTCTTTGAGTGGAGAGCTTGACTCCGTCGTCGTGGAGTTCTGCATCCGCTACCAGGTATGGCTGGTACAAGTAAGTCCTTCTGTGTGGAGGACAATCGCTTGTCTTCGGTGCCTGTGCCAGGAGATGGGAAAGGAGCTAACCCTAGCTCGATTAATGAATCTTTATTCCCCCAAGATTTTCCCCGGGAGAATAATAAATTTAAGCAAGCGTGGCCACCATGCTCTGTTATCTAGCATGAATGATGATAACGACCGTGATTGGATGAAACGGTTTGTTGTAGTTGCCACCCGCGACATCATTCCAGCCACGACTTCATTTTTTTCTGGAATTGTGGAATCGCACTCGAAAGTTCACCACCTGTTTTTTCTTCCATTTAAGATTGTCCCACATCGTTACTAACCTTTCTTCTATACTAATTTTAGCGACTTGGTGGGTACCACCTAGGGCTGAAAGCTTGGATCAGTGGGTCCAGCAAATTTTGGACATTACTACGCCTGAGACTTGCATGTGAAAAGAACTAGCCCTTAAATATGGGTGGAAGGCCAAAAATCATGGTAAATTAAACTCATCTTGTCTTTACTTTTTGTATAAGGAAGTTGATTAACCTTTATCTCTCGTTGAATTTAGATCTACTGTAGGGTTCAGTTGTCATCCCCGAGGAGGATGTTTTGGCTAATCCTGCTGATGCGGTGAGGCTGCTGCAGGAAGCTTTTACACGAACAGGTGTCTCCGAGCCTGGTTCTGGTGCAAGTGTTTCTTCTCGGAGTCCCTGGCCGGAGAACAAGCAACCAAAAAAAAAAGGTTTTCCTCCACGGTCGGGAACAAAAATAAAAAGGCAAAGAGTGCCGCACCCGAGTTGTCTCTGAAAGTCGTGGTGAGCCCCCTGCCCGAGCCAGCATGGTGATCGACGATGAAGGAGAAGCCAACTAGGAGGGGGCTTCTCTACATAGAAGACGACGACCTTCCTCAACTCAACAGAATGTTCAATCTATTGAGTTAGTTAAACCAACCAAGGATGATGCCTCGACACTCTAGGGAGTATGATATGGTGGAAAATGCCAACTCCCATTTTCTAATCCCATTCACCGTGCCTGGTACCGTGAGTCTGAGTGTTGGGTCCCTGCCGTCTTCGATTGATGAGCAACCAACAACCAACACCGCGCTTGCGGTAGTCACTTCTCATCTTTCAACGCCATCAACTTCATTTCCTTCTTCACCAACTTCGCTTCTGCCACCAGCAACTGCTACATCATCTCCATCGGCCGTAGTTGCCCGAGAGGATGACATCCCCAGTCCCCAGTTCATGAGAACCTGGGAAAAAATTATGCTGCCCCCTTAGAAGATCCTCTAGAAGGAGGAACGTTACGCTCTCAGTTTTTACTGGATGCCATCTGCTGTCCCGGCCAATGGAACTTGCAAACTACCTGAAGCCTTTGGCTTCAGAAAAAGATATGGAAAACATAGAAGCTCTCTTGGGAGAGTGCTTGTTAAACAATGTCATACATAACACAACAGCAGTATAGTCTTTGCTTTCTCTATTATTTCTTTCATCTGCGTTATACCAGTGTTTTGAATTTGCATTCTTGTTTTGCAGGCCAACTTCCTTGCTTTCGAGGGCCTCCAAAGGCTGATTCGAGATAAGGAGGAACTTACCTCCGAGCGGGATCAACTTTTGGCCGAGCGGGATCAAATTGCGGTTTGCCTCTAAGAACTGCAAGCTCGAGCTGCTGAGGCCATTGAGTTGGAGGCTCTGTTGCAGCAAAGCGAGCAAGAAGTGATGACCCTTAGTCAATAGGTCACCCCGTAGAGGGCTCAATTTGAAGAAACTAGGGCCAAATGGGTTAAAATCCATAATGTTGTTCTTGCTGCATCCGATCGCGAGGCTGCCTCTGCTGAAATATTGAATAAGGCGGACTTAAACTCCAAAGCTGAAGAGCTTGCTGCTTCTGGGGCGAAGTATGCCCTATTGGAGAGAAGCATAAGAGGACCATTGATCATAATAGAATTTTCAACTTTATTGTCCGTGACCTTGATGTCAGCCTCCGATCTGTTGGATCTGCATGGGAAAACCTTTCTGCTGAGGCCAGCCAGCTTAAAAAAGAACTTCAGCACCGAGCGGCTCCCCTCATTCTTTGTACAACATGAGGAGAAAAACCTTGGAAGAGGCCAAAGCAGGTGTCATTGACTTTGATGCCGAAATCGCATAGGCTCGTGAGCTGGAGTTAGCTGCAAAAAGGGGTCTTCCGGCCTGGCCTGATGCAACCGATTCTTCTGGTTCCGGTTATGAGTTCTCGGAAATTGAAGAAGAACCGGAAGATGATGATGCTAAAGGCCAAAATCATGAAGGCCAAAGTATCAAACCGGCAGCTGATCTATCCACTTCTCCTTGGGGCGTAGATGTTTCTCTTCCTCCGGTTGCGTCTTTTTTCGTTTAAGTGTTTGCGCAAGTTTGCTCTTTGCATCTTTTTTTGTTTAGGTGTTTGCGCAAGTTTTACTATTTGCGTCTAATTGTGCAAGGCTTCTGGTGTATTTTTCCCCGAAAGCATTTGAATTTCGAGCATAAGTTCTTTCGAAATCAATCCTTTAACGTGAGGGTTTTCATAAGAGAGGGCCCTCTTATATTTACGGTGCTCTTGAAGAGGACGTCTCTTGCTCATTACAACACTAGCATTTGAATTATTTATTTAACTTTCAAATGATAAAATCAATTCATCCAGGAAACAAGATAGAAACAAAAGGACTTTATTTTATTCCTTCCATTTTCAAAAGTACATAAGCATTCGTTGTGCTAAAAAGAATTGCCATTTCTTGTGGATAACTTGAAAAACTTGTTTCTATGGGGATGGCCACAGTCCCCGGTCTTGATGATATAACTATGTTTTCAGGTTTCATGTCCGGTCGAAGTGGCAATCGTTGTTGCCGTATACTCATATCATTCCCCTCAGTGTTCGAATGCGAAGAATGCAAATTCGAGGATTCCATTTATGAATTCCTAGATAATCTTCAATTTGATAATAAACTTCACTCCCCCTTAGGAATTTATGCTATCTAGCCAAAGATTATCTAACAATCCCCCAGTGGCTTGCACTTGTGAATGGTCGGGTAATCTCTGTTCGACAGCAAAGTTAACTTCCCGGTAGGAACTTTGCTATCGATCAAAAGACGATCTAACTGCTCTGTAGTGATTTTTTGCTTATGTGCCTTGTCATTTAAAGGTCTTATTGTTGAAGCTTCCTTCATAGTATGCTTTTCATTGCTGCCTCACTAAAAACCTTGCCAAAAAAACCCAATTGGGACAAAAATTGGACGAAGAGAAAAAAAGTGCAGCACATACTTTCAGTATGGGTGATGTTTATCAGCAATAGTATCTCTTAAGGTGTGCCATTTTTCAATTTCTTGGCAACTTTTCTCCATCTTGAGTTTCTTACTCGTATGACCATTTTCCGGTGACAGCTGAAACCCGGTAGGGGCCTTCCTATGTTAGACCTAATTTCCCTGCATTAAGCTCTCGGGTGTTCTAAGTTACTTTTCTTAAAACCAAATATCCTACTTTGAAATAACATAGGCTGGCCCTTCGATTATAATATCTCTCTATCCTATGCTTTTGGGCTTCCATCCTTATATGCACCAAGTCCCTGCGTTCATCGAGCAGTTCCAAATTGATTAACGTTGGTTCATTATTTTCTTCTTCGTCTGCCCAAAAATACCTTAAGGTAGGTTCTCTTACTTCAACCGGAATCAAGGCTTCATCCCCGTACACAAGAGAAAAATGAGTCTCCCCCGTGCTCGATTTGGCCATTTTTCGATACGCCCATAGTACGCTTGGCAACTCTTTGGGCCATTTACCTTTAGCTACTTTTAATCTCTTTTTGATATTTTAATAATCACCTTGTTCGTTGATTCTGTTTGGTCATTTGCGCTTGGATAATAGGGTGATGATGTGATCCTCTTGATTTTTAAGTCTTCAAGGAACTTTCTAACTTTTGCACCTATATATTATGACCCGTTGTCGCAGGCTATCTCTTTTGATATCCCAAATCTACGAATTATGTTCTCCCACAAGAAATCTACCACTTCACGTTCGCCGATCTTCTAATAAGGACTTATTTCAACCCACTTACAAAAATAGTCAGTTAAAATAAAAAAAAATCTTACCTTACCGGGGGCCGGTGCTAGTGGTCCGACGATATTCATTCCTCACTTCATGAACGGCCATGGAGACAAAATTGAGTGCAATGGCTTTGCCGGTTGACGTACCAACGGTGCGTAGCGTTGACATTTATCATATTTTTAGACATAGGCTTTGGCATTTTGTTCCATCTGGGGTCAATAGTATCCTGCCCAAATTACCTTTGACACAAAGGAATCTGCGCCTGAGTGATTTTCGCAGATCCTTTCGTGGACTTCTCGCATAACATAATTAGCTTCGAAGGCTCCCAAACATCGGGCCAACGGGCCTTGGAAAGATCTTGTGTACAATTGACCCCCCTTGAAGCTGTATCGAGCTGCTTTAGTGCGCAGTGCCCGAGATGCCTTAGGATCTTCAGGCAATTTCCCGTGCTCGAGATACTCAATAATCTCGTTTCTCCAGTCCCAGAACAAATTAGTCGCCTTTACTTCGCAATAGCTATCTATGTCAAGTACCGAGTGCATAAGCTGTACGACCGTACCAAAGTCTGATTCTTTCATTTTTGTTGACTATCCAAGGTTAGCTAGTGCATCTACTTCTGCATTTTCTTCGCTCGGGATATGCGTAATTGACCACTCCCGGAACCGGGCAAGCAGAGCCAGAACCTTCATTACATATTATTGCATGCGTTCTTCTTTGGCTTTGAAGATGCCGTAGACCTGATTTACCACCAACTGGAAGTCTCATTTAATTTCTATGACCTTGGAGTCCAGTCCTCAGGCCAATTCGAGTCCTGCAATCAAAGCTCCATACTCCGCTTCGTTGTTAGTTAGAGGAACAGTTCTTATGGCCTACCTTAGGATTTCTCTCGAATGCGTGGTTAGTACTCTGCCGAGCCTAGACACCTTCATATTGGAAGCTCCGTCCGTGAATAGGGTCCAAACTCCTGATGTCGATTTAGACACTGTAACTGCTTCTTTGGTAGCCAAAGGTAACAATTCCAGATTGAAATCGGCCACAAAATCGGCCAAGACTTGAGACTTAATCACAATCCTAGGCTTATATTCTATGTCAAATTCACTCATTTTAATGGCCCACTTGGCCAGCCTACCCGAAAGTTTGGGTTTATGAAGAATATTCCATAGGTATGAAAGTGGTCACCACAGCTATCGAGTGACATTGGAAATAAGGCCTAAGCTTTCGAGCGGCGACTACTAGAGCTAGGGCTAATTTTTTCAGATGCGGTAGCGAGTATCTGCTCCCGTTAAAATTTTACTAGCGTAATAAATAGGAGATTGCGTACCTTCATTCTCACGGACTAAAACGGCACTTACCACTATCTCTGAGACTACTAAGTAGATCAATAGTTGTTCGCCTTCCTCCAATTTTGATAGTAACGGAGGACTTGACAAATACCTTTTAAAATCCCTCAAAAGTCTACTGACATTCTAGCGTCCATTCAAAGTCATTCTGCTTTTTGGGAAGCGAGAAGAAATGAATGCATTTCTCTGAAGACCGGGAAATGAATATGCTCAAAGCGACCAATCTCCTCGTTAGCCTTTGGACCACTTTTACGCTTGATAGTTGGTCGGGGATGTCTTCGATGGCTATGATTTTGTCGGGGTTAACTTCAATCCCCCTTTGTGACACTAGAAATCCCAGGAACTTACCGGAGTTGACCCCGAACGCACACTTCTCGGGGTTAAGCTTCATGTTATGCCTCCTTAAGATGTCAAAAGTTTCTTGCAAGTGTTTGAGATGATCACCTACATTCAAAGACTTAACAAGCATATGAAAGCATATCATCTATGTAAACTTCTATGGTTTTCCCTATTTGCTTTTCAAACATTTTGTTCACGAGCCGTTGATACGTGGCTTCGGCGTTCTTTAGCTCGAAAGGCATCACATTGTAACAGTATGTGCCAAAGTTTTTTTATAAATGAAATTTTTTCCTAATCCTTTGGGTTCATCTTGATTTAGTTGTACCCGAAATAAGCATCAAGGAAACTCATTAACTCGTGCCCAGCCGTCCCATTAATCATTTGATCAATGTTTGGAAATGGGAACGAGTCTTTTAGACATGCCTTATTTAAGTCCTTATAGTCTATGCACACGCGAGTTTATTATTATTCTTTGGAACTACTACTGCGTTAGCTAGCCAGTCAGGATACTTTACCTCTCAAATTAAACCGACGACAAGCAAGCGAGTTTCCTCTTCTTTAACAAATTTATTTTTAAACTCGGCAATAGGATATTTCTTCTGTCTTACCGGAGGAATGCTGGGATCCAAGCTTAACTTGTGTACGGCCACTTCTGGCGGGATACCTATCATATCCGCATGTGGCCATGCTAAATAATCGACATTAAATTTAATAAATTCAATAAATGCATACCTGAGTTCGGGGTGCACTCTTGTCCCCAAGTGGAACTTCCTCTCCAGGAACTCTTTAAACAATGTGACTTGTTCAAGTTCTTACGTTGTGGACTTTCTTGCGTCCGTTTCTTCTGGTACCTTAAAATATCTTGGTACCTGATAAGATTCTGACGACTTCTTTCCCTGGTTGACTTCGCTCAGCTTGGGAGCAGGCGCCGATTCCTATAATTGCTATGTCGCATGCTCCTTCTCTTTTGCTACTGGAAACTGAGATTGCATTCATTTCTCTCGCTGCCGGTTGGTCGCCTATTATTTGTTTAGTCCCTTCGGGAGTTAGGAATTTCAGCAACTGATGATATGTCGACGTCACAACCTTCATCTCGTGCAACCACGGTCTGCCTACCTCAAAAAGGGTCGCTTTATCACCCCTTCGGCTTTCGTGGGTAGCAGGATCTCTCCTCATGTTGTCACACTTGCTTGGTTGAACCCGGCGAGGAGCTTTGTGGCTAAAATGTGAGCTTGGCTTGCTCCAACACCCTCCATTGTATAATATTGGCCGAACTTCCTGGGTCTACCAAAACACGTTTAATTTTAAAATGCAAGACAGTTAAAGAAATTACCAGCGCATCGTTGTGTGGCAACGGCAAACCATCTGCGTCTTCCTCCGTGAAAGTAATGTCGTGTTCAGTGACTTCCCGAAGTCTGTTGTTGTGGATCACTGACACCTTCGTCTTTTTTGCCATCGAGAACGTAACCCCATTAATCTCGTTCCCCCCGAAGATCATATTGATCGTTAAGAGTGGATCTTCTCCTGCTTTTGAAGGTTCTGCATTATCACGATTGCGACCATAGTTGTTTTTAGCCTGGTCACTTAAAAATTCCCTAAGATGGCCGTTTTTCGGTAATGTCGCCACCGCTTCGCGCAGATGCCGGCAGCCCCTAGTTTGGTGACCGTTTGTCCCGTGATATTCACACTACAAATTAGGATCCTTTTGGCTGGGATTGGATCTCATTGGCTTCAGGAATCGTGCTTCTTTAATGTTCCTTATAGCCAACTAGCACCACTTCGTTGATGTTGAAGTTGTATTCAGAAAGTCTGGCGTATGAAGAATATGACTTTTCCTTGTTTAGTAATGACCTTTTATTTCGGCCGCGAAGAGTTATCCTATCGGTAGCGAATCTATCCGCTGACCGGAAACCTCTGCCGCGTCCTTTGACCCGTTCATAAGGCAAAAATCGACCTCTTAAAGATCGTCGATCTGTGTCGAAATCATCTTTCGATTTCTCTTTATTCTTCTCCTAGTCTCGACCCTTGGATAACGCCGGGAAACCGAGCTGATCATCCTCAATCCTTATCTTAGACTCGTACCGGTTGTGAGTATCCGTCCAAATTGTTGTCTTAAACTCGAGCAAATTTTCTTTCAACTTCCGGGAAGTGTCGGAACTTCTCGGACAGACTTTTAGCAAATGCCTCAGCTGCCTATTCGTCCGGTACAGCCGGTAGCAACATCCTTTCTTTCTAGAATCTGGTCACAAATTCCCGCAACAACTCGGAATTTTCTTGTGCAATCCTGAATATGTCAGCCTTTCGGGTCTGTACTTTTTTGGCCCGGCATGGGCCTTGATGAAAGAGTCCGTGAGCATCTCGAAGGAGTCTATGGAATTCTTGGTCAAGAGAGAATACCATGTCAGGACTCCTTTCGTAAGGGCCTTCCCGAATTTCTTCAGTAAGCCTAACTCAATCTCGTGGGAGCTAAATTGTTCCCTTTCACAGCCGTAGTATAGGTGGTCATGTACTCCTGAGGGTCTGACATCCCATCATACTTCGGCACGTCTGGCATTTTAAACCGATTGGGGTTCAATTCTGGTGCCGTGCTTGGTTTGAAAGGAAGTTGTGTATACTTCTTTGAAACCGGGCCTTTCAGCACTGGTGGTCCGTCAGGAATTTGATCCATTCAAGCGTTTATTTCCCTCGTAACCGCATAAGCTCAATTTTAAAAGGATCATTTACATCGTTGTTACCGGGTCCGTTACCGTCCCCCGGCACTGTAAAAGCTGACTTCGCCCCTCGGGGTATTGTTATTGACCCTCTGCGTTGTTTGATTTGGGGGAGCACCAGGAGGGACTGCACCTTGTCGATTCGCATTGTTGGAGGCACTCGATAACGCTTGTTTTAATTCCTTCATGACCTGATCCTACCGTGTGAGATGGACTATAATAGCCTCTGCTTGCTCCTTCAAGATCCTTACTATTTCGACGATGTGCTTGCCTTCAACATCATCAGGAATCGCCTCCCGAACATGTAGCGGATATCGGCCGCCGTGGACCGGGCTGGCCTCTTTCCTCTCATTGCGAGTATCGCTAATGAAATCTTCGTGCTGAGGTTGATTTTCTTGGGCCTCAACGTTGTGTGTGTTGTTGACACCATTATCTGCCATTTTTAATATTTTTTTGCTAAGAACAAGAAATCAAACAAGTTAGTAATAGATGCAGGGATCAATTCAATTACAAGATTGTCTATGGCCCACGATGTGCGCCAAACTATTTACCCGTAAAGCTGTACAGTTAAATTTATACGTGGTTTATAGAAAAGTGAATTAATTTGATCCAAGAATAATAGATAAATTAGGCAAAAATATAATACTTAGCCTTGAACTTGAAATAAATAGCAGATATCTTAGTCCCGGGCGTAGAGCTACCGGAGGCAGTAAGAACTGTGCAAATAAATAAAAAAGCAAAATGTTATTGAACTTTTAATGGAGTATAATATATGCTTGTCAGAAAATTCATGTCCTTACAATGATGGTACACGTTGCTATTTATAGCTACACCTAGGGAATAAGGTCCTAGGATCAAGCCCCTCTTAAATTATAATTATGAGGGCCATTGAAGAATGTATAAAGGTGGGCAGTGAATGCCATATTCTCTGTAACAGATCATGCACTTAATACTATAGAATATTCTTCATAGAATGCTACTGAATGGCAGGCATTTATTTTGCCTTTATAAACATTATTCTCTCCGATGACAAGTGAGATCATTACCTTCGGGTTTGACTGTCTTCTGTCTTCGGCTCCACGTGTCGCTTTCTCATACGATCATAAAATATGAACATATTTTACCCCATACAACCCGACAACACCTGTTTTAATCCGTCATGACCTGATCCTGCAGTGTGAGATGGCCTATAATAGCCTCTTGTTGCTCCTTCAAGATCCTTACTATTTTTTTGACGTGCTCGTCTTCAGCATCATCAGGAATCGCCTCCCAAACATGTCGCGGATATCGGCCGCTGTGGACTAGCGTTGCCTCGTTCCCCTCGTTGCGGGTATCGCTGATGGAATCTTCGTGCTGAGTCTGATTTCCTTGGGCCTCAACGTTGTGTGTGTTATTGACAACATTATCTGCCATTTTTAATGATATTTTGCTAAAAACAAGAAATCAAACAAGTTAGTAATAGACGTAGAG
Source organism: Nicotiana obtusifolia (assembly GCA_002018475.1). Taxonomy (NCBI): domain Eukaryota; kingdom Viridiplantae; phylum Streptophyta; class Magnoliopsida; order Solanales; family Solanaceae; genus Nicotiana; species Nicotiana obtusifolia. The sequence continues at coordinate 70,725 of MCJB01018229.1, read as the reverse complement.
ATCAATTCAATTACACGACTGTCTATGCCCCACGGAGGGCGCCAAACTATTTATTCGTAAAATGGTACAGTTGAATTTATACATGGTTTGTAGACAAGTGAATTAATTTGATCCAAGAATAATAGATGAATTAGGCAAAAATATAAGACTTAGCCTTGAAATTGAAATATACGGCAGATATCTTAGTCCGGGGCGCAAAGCTATCGGAGGCAATAAGAACAATGCAAACAAATAAGAAAATAAAATATTATTGAGCTTTTGATGGAGTATAGTATATGCTTGTTAGAAAATTCGTGTCCTTACAATAATGGTAGAGCTCACTATTTATAGCTACACGTAGGGAACAAGGTCCTAGGATCAAGCCCCTCTTAAATGATAATTATGAGGGCCATTGAAGAATGTATAAAAGTGGGCACTAAATGCCATTTTCTCTGTAACGGATCATTCACTTAATGCTATAGAATATTTTCATCGAATGCTACCCGATGGCAGGCATATATTCTGCCTTTATGAACATTATTCTCTCTGTTGACAAGCGAGATCATTACCTTCGGGTTTGACTGTATTCTGTCTTCGGCTCCACGTGTCACTTTCTCATACGATCATAAAATATGAACATATTTTGCCCCATTCAATTTTATTGTATTTTTAGGAAACTCATAATCCCTATAAGTTTAGGAAAATTCATTATCCTAATAGATCTGGGAAATGAAAACCTATTGTCCTTGTCAAATTAGGAAACCTTTCTCTTATAGGTTTGAGACTATTTGGGATCTATATATACGGGTTGTAGTTGGGGATTCTATAGATTGTATTGTGCTTTTCTTCTCATTCATAGTGGAAAACTCTCTCTGCTTCTGGCCCGAGGATTAGGCTTAGCCGAACCTCGTTAAAACCCTTGTGTTGATTTTTCTTCTCTATTTGCTTTGTGTGTGAAAGTGTGCTAGTTAACCCACGATCTTATGCAACAATCGTATTGTCCTTGTCAAATTGGGGAACCTTTCTTTTATAGGTTTGAGAGTATTTGGGATCTATATAGAGGGTTGTAGTTGGGGATTCTATAAGTTGTATTGTGTTTCTCTTCTCAATCATAGTGGAAATCTCTCTCTACTTCTGCCCCGAGGATTAGGCTTAGCCGAACCTCGTTAAATCCATATGTTAATTTTTTTTCTCTATTTGTTTTGTGTGTGATTGTGTTCTAGTTAAACCACGATCTTTTGCAATAATTGATATTAGAGCAAGGTTCGGTTTTCTACATATAATCTAGGGTAAGATATCTCCATCATCTTCAACAAAGTACGAAGTAGAGAACTTTGACGGAGGTTCTAGTTTCAGTCTATGGAAGATTATGATGAAATCTTCCCTGATGTTACAAGGGTTAGAGAAGGCAATAACAGAAACACATTGTGGTGACAGTGGCCGCACAGAGCTAGAAATTGAATCTCCACTAGCTCATCCCAATAGTTCTAAAGTAGAAGAGAGTGATCAACCGACCACAAAGGTTTACAAACGTAGTTGATGGGAATCTTCTTGAATATACAAATCCCGTGGGATTTGCTTTGGCGGTTACAGAAACCATTGATGTATTTGAGTGTTATAGCTATCCAGAAGCTATTCAGAGTACAGAACTAAATAGACGGATTAGTGCTATGGCTGAAGAGATTGAGTCTATTAATAAGTTTAGGTGTTGCCTAGACTTGGTTGATATGTGCGGCAATGGATAGAGCCCTTGCGAGGGCTGAGAGCAAGGTAGAGAGACGTTGTTCCTATTGATGAAGAGAATTCAAGCCAAGGGGAAGATTTGTTACTTTGTGACTTGAATTATTTCCTTGTATTTTTAGAAAACCGATAATCCCTATAGGTTTAGGAAAACTCATTGTCCTAATAGATTTGGGAAAGGAAAATCTATTGTCCTTGTCAAATTGGGAAACTTTTTTCTTATAGATTTGAGACTATTTAGGATCTATATATAGGGGTTGTAATTGAGGATTCTATAGATTCTATTGTCCTTTTTTTCTCATTCATAGTGAAAAACTATATTTGCTTCTGCCCCGAGGATTAGGCTTAGCCGAACCTTGCTAAATCTTTGTGTTGATTTTTCTTCTCTATTTACTTTGTGTGTGATTGTGTGCTAGTTAATCGTCATCTTTCGCAATAATAATAAATGATAGTTAATATAAATACTCTTATGATTAAAGCTATTTAATACTTTTTTAAGGAGGTGTGCAAGAATCTTGCACATGATTCTTATGATCAATTTCTTGACCCATTGATTTGCATCTTTAAATTCTCGTTTATGACTATTTCCCCTTATGCTGGTTGGTCCAAATTGCGACTTTAATGTCTCACTTTACAAGTTCTTGCAGTAAATCGTTGGCAAATGTAAACTGAACATCGACTCATCTACCCAAAAAAAATATATTTTTAGCCGTTTTCTAGAAATAATAGTCTATAAAATATATATCTTTTGCATGTATATGTTGATGTCTTATACTTCAATACCACATAAGAGAGGGGTGAATTGTGTGGTGTTCAATTTTCGCGTGTATTAATTATAGAAGGACCTAGTTTTTCTATGTGTTCCTTATACTACTGTTGCAGAAATAGTAAATGCAGAAAGTAAAGAACACAAGTATTTTTACGTGAAAAACACCGGCTCAAAAGGTGAAAAAATCACGACCTACTATTAGTAGAATTTTTCCCAACACTTCACTAAATCACTGAGCCAAAACAATATCTACAAAACTCTTTGTAAACCTAAGGATTACCTCTAATCCCGTTGTGGCAACCAGCCTCTAACCATTGCGACAACTTCAAGTTAACTCTAACTTGAATACTCAGAGTACCTAATACAAGTGCCTCTAGATAAAGCTGAAAGGTACAATTTAAAACGCCTACTACACTTTGAACTAGAAATAAAGAAAGATACATAAAACTCTTTATGGAGCTGGTTCTTCAATCTGGTTCGTGTAGCTTCAGGATCACACTCTTAAATCTCACAGGAATTTCTCACAATATGCCTTGCTATTTTGCTCTCAATTCGTAACTTCAATATGTGTGCATCACCTGTAAAAGAGAACAAAACTGATATTTATAGAGTTAGTAGAATAAGGATTAACTACAAATCTAATGCTTTACTTTTCCTTGGTGGAAGAGTTTTAGTTATCTTCAATTTCTAACTCTTTCCTTATCTTGGATAGAGCTCTCTTCAAGTACGGAGTCCTGCTCCATATCAAATATGTAATCTTTTCGCTCAGGGATTATCAGAAATAACCACTTATACTTATCCCTTTCACGTGCATGCCTTTTGCTTGATTCTGCCTGTCACCTGTGTACACTGTCCATGGACCTGGTTAATGCATGTGTTCTTCTGTCAATCATCAAAACTAAAACCGCTCAGATCAACATGTGTATCATATATATAATATACATATTTTATATATTTTTTGATTAGCGAATGAAATTAGTTTCGACCTGCTAATTTTGTATTATTGCCAAAAACAAAAAGGCATCGACTAATAACTTTTAGCCTTTGAAAATTTTCGACTTATAAACATTTTATAGTTGGATGTTTATCCTCGAGACATTGACTAATTGCACGTTTCATTAGTAGTTAAGAGTCCATACTCTTAGAATTAGTGGACTTTAATTTGACTAAATTATTATTATTACTAAGCAATTAGGTCTAAAAGCAAAAAGACCTAATTGTTCAGCTGAAAAGTAAATTTTGTCTACTTCTAAATTCTTTTTTGCTTGTGAAGGTCCACTTAACTAGGCCCTTCTTATATTAGTGCTCGTCGTGGACTGTAAATTTATATTATGAAGAAAGTATTAGAGGAGGTAAGCAAGAATTAGGATATACTTAAATAATCTAATTAATATTGGATCGATCTCTATCTTTACCCGTGAATATCACCTATTTTTTTTTAAGAATCTAATCATGCATAAATACTTTATAGATAATGTATACTTTATTACTTCTCCCTCTCTTTATTATAAGTAAATTATTTCATTCAAACTTTGCTTTTTGGACTCAATATTTCCTTTTCGTTTTGAGTAGGTTGTCCCCCTTTCCAACTAGTTGGGTTTTACTTTATTTCTCCTTCTTTCTTTTTCAATCATAAAGATACGTTTTGAAACTATTGGTCAGTCCAAATTAAATACGTAAGAAATCCATGTAATGGAGGCTAAGTAGACACCTGTTTTATTTGCATATTAGGTTCCAAATCAAAGAAAGGAAACCTCAGAGATAAGGTGTACATATATATATATATATAGTCTAATTTTGAGTGGAAGCTATTAAAGCAATTCCAGATAGATTTGAGTTCTCAGCATTGGCTTTACAGCTTAGAGCTTTATATTAGCTGACACTGCAATTTGCTTTCTAACATCATTCTATATTAATTGGAATCAAGCTCAGCATGCATCCCAAAAGTTAATAAGAGATACAGCAGGAAAGAAAAGAACAATGAAGATTATTTTACATAATAAAATAAATACCTATGGAAATATTTAATATAATAAACAAATATTTATAAATTATAAGTCTTGAGCTCTAGAAGTTTTCTTTATGAAATTCAAACTTTGTGCCTGTCTTATGTGAGAAATCTTGAGACAGATGTCTTAGCTCTCCAACCAGACCTTGTGGACCACAGTAAAATACTCCTGTCAACACATAAGTTCAAAAACCAGAATGTTAAAAGATGGAACAAACATTATTAATCAGTTTTAATTATCATAAAAAATATGTTAGAAAGCTAACCAATTCTTTGATCAGGATGATTAATGGTAACATGTTTAAAAACTTGGCGCCAATTTGGTCTAGCAAAATGAGTCTTGACTCTTGTCCCAGAGACAATGTCGACGCCACCTTTAGTTTGTTGGATTGTTTGAAGCATTGTGATTAGTGCAGACCGAGCATCGCCTTCTTCATAAACGCTGGTGCAGTAGTTGTGCAGCTCAATCAGACCTTCTTGATCGTTCTGAGAGACCTCATCCATCACACCCTTAAACCACTCGAACGAGCCTTGCTCGCGAGTTACCCAATAGAAGTAGGCTCGTTTAGTTGCAAAAGGACTTTTCGTAGTACCCTTAGTGCCACTCTCTATTAGGCCATCTTCTATATCCTTTTGTTGCTTGATGTTATTGAGCACATCTTTTACTATGCTTATCAATGGGGTTGCCCCAATGCCAAGGCCTACTAAGAGGACTACGTCGTATTTTTTGTAATCTTGTGCTGGTGCTCCATAGGGGCCATCAATCAAGAGCTTCGGCAATCTGTTTTAAATTGAATTGAATCAAAATGTGCATAGAGTTAAGGGGAAAACATTGGACATTTGGACATTTTAGATCTTTACCCCCTTACCTAGACTTATAGTCGGCCTTCCCTATGTCTGCTCTTAGAAGGCCACTTTGGTCACCAGTTGGAGGCTCACATACCTAGATTTTGATCAGAACATTAGTTTCCCAGAGTGTAAGTTTCTTAAAAAATGAAGTCTTTGCTGTGGTAATACTGATTTTATGAAGTCAATACCTTAGAGAAGAGAGTTTTGAGCTGAGACGTCCAATCCCCCACTGTTCGAATGTGCATGCTTAGGTAATCATCTCCTGGAGCTGAGGAGATGGTAAAAGGATGCCTGCAACACACAAAGAAAGTATGATGTTAAAGGTAATACTCCAATTTGCACTAAGTTTTATGTTTCTCTCCCTCCCCCCTCAACTTACCATTGAAATGAAGAAACATCGGAACAGTTCACAAATATATACTGTCCACTTGTGTACTTAAAGCCCTGAGGCTTAGACATGTGCACTGCCATTACATTTCCAGGGTATACTGCTACCTGAAAACCCAAATTTCACATAAAGATTCTATTCACATGTAACTAAAGTAACAACCTTATTGCTTGCAATAGTCTAGGCTCTGAATGTACCTTCAAAATCCTCACTGTCTTGTACCCGGACCTAAATGCACGAAGCAGACGTTCACAAGCATATAGTATCATAGGCACCGCGATATACATCCATGTCTGCTCAATGTTTCAGAATAGAAAGATACTAGATCAAATCATCTGGCATGGCAGGGCATAATTAAGTAGATATATAATTTACTTCGTCAAGAACTTACTGTTTTCTTGTACCATTTCTTGGAGAGGTAGAGGAAGTATCCATGGATAATGAAGAGCACATATACTATCACAAATAAGTGATGTGAGTACCAAAAAGCATTGAATCCAGTGAGTTTCTTGATTGTTGATGGAAGATTGAGTCGGTTCCTACGAAACCATGGTTGGGCTAGTATATAGGCTATTATCATAAGGACCACCATCACAACACCGGTCCACCCCTCCGTGCCTTTCACAAACCACCAGTAGTTGTTTGGCCTTTCATCTCCGAAAAATGGCTTCATTGGCTCGTATTCTTCATCCGTGGCATGTAATAGCCGAGGGAAATCACATGTTAAGTGTGAAATTGCATGCAGGCCTACACCAACTGCTATTCCTAATGCAATCACCTAAACAAGAAAACACAAAAATAAGTCATTTGAGTGTAAAGATTTTCTGTTTCTATTTCTGTTGAAGTCCTTATACCTTGTGGAAATTGATGTTATCATCAAAGGGAATTATTTTCCCAAGCTTTGTCCTACTTCTTAGCCAAGTTATGGTGTTTCTGCAAACTGGTAAAAGAACTAGAGCCATGTTAAATTTTGTTGTTTCAGCACCTCCTTTTGCTACAGACACACAGTAGCCCATAACATCAAAGACAGCCCGACGCTTATATTGAATGAATTTCCATGTAAAGAGTCCTGCACAAATTGATAGCCACAAAACCATCACCCAAATCCTCTTCCAATTGTCCTCAATGAAATAGTCCAGCTTTATTTTGCATCTTTTAATGGGATTTCGCTCTTTCGTAGGCTTAAGCTTCTGACTGAGCATCTGACTCAGAACTCTGCTGTTTGTTGAGAGATTCGTCAATTGGCTTGGCTGAATAAGCAATGTCTCCAAGTTGTAAAGCTGCATCAGATACATGCACTTATTAGCTTATGTCCTTGTTTTAAGAGTTATGTTATGTGAGCTTTTCTTTTAGTGTCACGTTTAGTTAACCTACAACAATATATGTAACTCTTTATATCAAACTTGATTTAGTAACTTGGAAATATAATTATTATCTGCTACATCTAGTTAAATTGCACTATTGTGTAAAAAATATTTTATACTGTGAACGTATATAAGCTTAAACTCTTGTTTTAAGTATGTTTTGGAGGATCGTTGTAGAGACAGAACGAACCTCAATGTATCCGACGTTGTCTGGATCTAATTCTTCCATGATGAGAGCTGCATACTCATCTGCATTCTGTTGGATTTTCGAGAGCTTATTTGCAGAAGCACTAAGACTGATGATCTATAAAACATTTGAACAAAGTATGACTTTGAGTGCTTCAGGTTTGTATAATTGCATGAATTAGTACAATTATCAGTTCCTTTTCCTTAGGAACTTACCTCTTTCACCTCTTCTTGAGTAATTCTCCCATCTGCATCTTTGTCCACCCTATTTTTTATCAAAGCAGTGTTAGTTACAACAATATCTTATCACTTAATCGATGTCAAAACTTATACAAGTTTTCCCAATGAGAACTGCAAGTTGGATCTTATCCTGTTTTGTTCACAAATTGTCTAAAATAATTTTGAAACTCATAAGTTATATCCAGTGTAATATAGCTAATTTGACTGAGAGTCAGATAATAAAAGTATCAATCAATACTATCCGAAGTAGCAATGGTATTTGGCATGCAATAGGCTAGGGTACCAGTTTAAGACACCGTTAGTTTTCTGGTTAAAACTTATTTGTGAAATTTATTATGTAGAGAGTGATAAGATCTTACATGTCAAAGAAAGTTTGCAACCGGGCATCGAAGCCAGTATCTGTTATTTGTTCCCAGAATTCGCGCAGCTCAGCCTTGGTCACTGATGGAGATGTGATGCATCTCTTTCGAGCTAGAGCATCAAATAATTCTTCTGCAAACTCACTTGATTCCTTCATACCTGATTACAAGGACAAAATGCTCTTCAGCGTTACATGTTCTTACTATGTAGTAGTTACTATTGAAGACAAAACATAAATAAATATGTAGAGTCTAAGTTTCCCCATCGTTCATTATCAAAACCAATTTTAAGGTGCTTGGTCCAATAAAAAGAATCAAAATCGCACGTCACGTTGCGTTTGAAATTTAAGTAAATTTTTAGATGAGGTGGTGGCGCACTTCAAATGTTACAGTATTATTAGCAATATAGCAAATATTAGAGCGATTAATCCAAATGATTAGGTGAAAAGATCACTAACATAATTAACCAAAGTAGAAGAGCCATAGTAATGAACAAACCTATGCATTGACCAAACAATGATTTTGGGAGCATTTCATTAACAGCAAGTTTGTCGAATCGTGTTTCAATCTCAGACCAGCCTTCAGTTCCCACATTCTTGTTCATGAACTGAAGTCCTCGTAGAGCACGAGCAGCACCAGATTTGCTCCTATCCATTTTGTGAAACTTGTTTGAAGAAGTCATCCTCTTAAGTTCCTTTGAGACTTGCCTTAGATGAAAAGAAAGCTGAGAGCCAAGTGTATTAGGCCTCTTTTCAAGCTTGCTAACTAATAATGCTGATTCCTGATCAGCACCCTTAATGTTTTGAACCAAAACTGAATCGTCGCTAACATCAAGAGTGATCTCTACGTAGGATCCATCTTCGTTGAACCTCTCACTTCTCTTGCCACTAACTAATGGACCGCTGAATCCTACCCTCCTCGAGCCCCTGACACTATCTGAATTATCACTTGTGTTCTCTATATCCATTTTGATCTTTATACACTTTTACCCTGTTTTTGAAAATGGAAATGACCTTTAACTCGCACTGATCAGATGATCGATAACCGGTAGTAACTAACGACGACCTATGCAGCAACAGTGCAACAGTTCGTTTGATGCTAATGCAATGGAAAAACTACTAGCTAGCATTAGCACAGCTTAAATAAGTCCTCTGATGGGGTGTAGCTTTCTACGTCAAGAGTAAAACATCAAACATTCTTGACACCAACCTTGGAGAATAGGAAGATGTATGATTTTCCTGACAACGACTTAAAACTTGATGATTGTTGGAAAAATTACTTATGAAGCAAACTTCCAAAGTTCTTGACGATCGAAATGGAAGTTTGTGAAAAAAGTTTGAGAGTATGAGGTGAGAAACTCAAGAAGAATGGTGATGTATATATACAACTTACAAAGAAGGAAGAGAGGATTGGGCTGAAAGAGAATGAGAAAAGAGAGAAGTCAGAGAGAAGAGGGTAAATCAGGGGGCGGATTTTGCATTGTTTTTGAATTAGTTGTGCTTGTTTATGTCCAGGTAGGTTGGGGTGTTGAGCATTTCTCATTTCTCTCTAACTTCCCAAACATAACGAAATCATTTGGTCAAAAACCCTTTATATTTTGAAGTAATATATACGGTCAACCTCTCTATAATAGCATCGTTTATTCTGATATTTTTTTACTTTTATTGTGAATGGCTGTTATACACCTATAACAACATTTGAGGTTTAAATATTTTTTGACCGTTATAAATAAAAATTATCCAAAAATCAACTATTTTTTCTTTTCCAATGTTACATATAAAAGACAAGAAATTATTCAAATTTAAAATCTCATAAGATATGCATATTTCACTTGTTAATATTGAAGAAAGCTAAAACATTATTAATAAATTCATAACTAAACGTATAAAGATTTAAAACTCTAAGAAACATTTTAAAGCTACTTAGGAAAATAAATTCTTTCAAGATTAATGGAAGAACTTTGCAATTGTAGCTTGTTTCATAGATTTCATTATCTTATGAGCGATATAACACTTGAATTGGCGAAGATTTGTGTCCAAATTTTGAGCATAAAGGTATGCAATAGTCTCTTGAAGACAATCTAAGAGCTTAGTAATTAAATCTTCAATCTAAATATTTTTTGGCATTTGTCAAATAAAAAAGATATCATGTGCAAATCTTGAAATCTTATGTCTTATGCAAAATAGAAACTTTGTTCAATGGAAAAGATTTTGTACTTATTTTTAGAATTATTATTAGTAATCTTAAAGATTCTATATGGCTGTTATAAAGGGTAATTTTACAAATAGCGTCTGCTATAAATATGGTTGTTGCTGTTATAGGTAAAAAGTTGTTAAAGAGAAGTAAAATATAACTTTAAACATGGGTTTTGAGAAAAAAACTTAACTTTTATAGTGAATGGTTGTTATATAAGAATGTTGTTACAGAGAGGTATGACTGTATTTGTTTTTCTTTTTGGGATGAAACTGGATGTAATGAGGTCAAAGTCGAACGTGATATTTCTATTCAAGAAGATATACATAATTAAGTAAACTTTATCTAATATTGGATGTAAATTGCTAACTTTATCCAAATTCGTAGGTAAAATGCGTATCATATAGGCGTATATAAGATTAGCTAGTGTTTTTTTCTTCAAATAATCAACATGCATATTTTGCTGTCATTGATTTATTCCATTTGGACAGTAGAAAATAATGAAGGACAAATGAACTTCTTACACTTTCGACATACATGAAGATGTCATTAGAACTGGTGCAAAATGATCTTCTTACGCCTATGGCTACTTGACATATACAAAGTCATCACACCTTGTCACTACCCTATAGGTTCATGCGAATGTTTAGTACGAAACTTTTAGTCGGGTAAGATTGCGTACAGTAGATCCTTGTGGTCCAGTTTTTTTCCGAACCTCGCGCATAACAGGAGTTTAGTTCACCAGGTTGTCCTTAATATTTCATCGATCACATACGAAATTTTAGTAGCTGATAGAAATTTCACTCATATTATTTTGTGACGATATATGAATTTTATAAATTATCTATATGGATATAGAATTAAATTACGCAAAACACCCTTATAAAATCACCTTATATCTTCTGTATTTTTAAATAAAAGAGTAATGAATGTAATTGCGCCTGAATTAAGCAGTCCTCATATGGAGCAGCTATCTTGCTGTTGCACCTATTGGTTTACGATTGACTGATAAGTTAATGATATCATCAACAACAAATAACAATCTTTTTTAATCCAAAAGGTTGAATTATGAAAAGACAGCGCGCCATCGCACTGTAAAATCTCATGGCATTTTGTGGGTAGTTTACCTAAAGAATCTTCCTGATAGTGGCATGAGATTAGAAGGATTAAACACTGCTTATTTCATCAAATTTGTTTGCAGCTCATATGGCTGACTTAGTTGACTCTTTCACAGCGCAGCCCACAGTTTTAACTGCCCTTTTGTGTTCCATTTTACACCTACTACTAATTACCAAATGTATGCCAAAAAAACGACTAGTTTCTATTACGAATGCGAAATGATTTCTTAAGGCTACCAAATCTCTCAAATAATCCTAGTTAATTAACTGTTAAATTATTCTGTTGAAGATCCAATTGAAGTCTTATTCCATTTACTGAAAATATTGACAATAAAATTGAAGTCAGTTTTGATCGACCAATTCCCAAGAATGATAAGCACAACCCATTTTTATTCAATATATTAAAGTCCTTGACGACAATGAAAATATTAGGATAAGGTAGAATCACATTGTTTTTTTATTATTTTTAATTTAGAGTTGTATTTGTTTGATAAAAAAATATAGATCTTGGTTCAAATAAATAAATTTATATAAATGAGGGTTAATCTTAGCTAACAGTAATATCCCTAAGGTGTAATTCTTAAAAAAGCAACAAATGCTATGTAGATATAGTCAGACAGTGGCAGCAGTATGCAATAAATATTCTAGAAATCAAAGTCAATACTGTGGCATTTCAGTATCAATGAATAGCAATAAATGACATTTAAGTAAATAGAATGAATGAATCACCCAAGAAAAGATGGAATAAGTGGAAGTTCTTTTTAACAATGATGAATGATAGACAATCCCCTGAATATTTGAGTTATTCTCGGATCTAGTAAAAAAGTATTGACAAGAATCTCAGTGAAAAGGTGTTGTTTGTATCTTAGCAACGAGATCCAATTCTCTTTCTCAAGTCAAAGTGTGTTTTTTATAAATGAATATCACATGTCCTCTATCATTGTGTCTTTTTCTATATATTGGGAACATGTTCCTGAGAAACACTAATAGTACAAGTGCAGAGAATATCCACTAGAATATTCCCTTTAATGTCCTATCTTGAAACAAGTTGTTATAACTCTATCAAAAGTACTCAACCTCGGCCTCGACCCTTGTTGACTCTTCGATTTCGGCCCTTGTTGATTCTTCGACTTCGGCCCTTGTCGACTCTTCGACCACAAACTTTGCAGATTTTTAGGTCATTTCGACAAACGACGACCTGGGAACCCTTCCTGTAGTATAACTTGGCTTAAATATTCTAAAGATAACCCATACAGTTAGTCCCTCCGCTTATCGAGGCTGGCTTCAGTTGGGTTCGATAAGCGGATCTTGTTCTTCGTGGTCGAGATAATTGAGCGAGCTATGGAGGTCGTAGTGGTTGCGGCAAACTGGCAGCGTGACCCTACGTGGGCTGTGCATTTCAAATGCTTCGATTTTCCCAGATGATTTGTTGGAGTCATGTTGTTCACGAGTGAGGATGACATCATAATGTCATGCGTTATTATGACGTATATCCGATGTGTCGCTTTGTTTCGTGTGTCAGCTCTAATTAGATCTGCCGCTTCGATGCCGGTGCCAGTAATGACGAGCCATTTTTGGTTTTAGTGACAAGACCTTTATAAATACAGGTATTTGGACGCGATTTTGGAGTATAAATTTCCTGATGTTTCGAAATCCTATACTTTTCCCTTGCTCTCTTCTTGCTTCGAACTTCTCTTCTTTGTTTCATTGATTTATATTGTTTTTAGCTCCTCCTCGTTTGATACCTCTCTTTCTTTCATCGAATCATGTCTAACGTACCTTCTGAGTCTGGTGAGGGAAGTCATGTGGCTCCCTTGGCATTGGTGTTTCCTTCTCATGGGAAAGGTGCTTCTGCCACTGCTGAGGATGAAACATTCTCGTTGGCGGAGGAGATAACTCCGCGTAATCCTGATTCCAGGTCCGGCCTTACCAAAGTACCGGATGCTGCACCTGAAATTTTTAAATTGCTGACGATGCCTAAAGAATTGGTGGAGCTTAAGGCCAAAGTCGGCCTTCCTAGCCATGTTGAGTTGATTCCGGCCAAAGGGAACGTGGTACAGGTGCACCGCCCTGGGTGCTACACCCTCTATTCTTATCCCTTCCTCATCAACTATTCTCTCCCTCTCCTCCCGCTAGTGGAGGAATTTTGTCGCCATGACGGTGTTTGCCCGCCTCAGCTTGCACCGTATTTCTACAAAGTGATAAAGATGTTGACCAAATTCGCCGAGCTAGCCAGGGTCGAACTGACATTACGGCACTTGATACATCTGTTTGCCCCTGGCTTTTATAGGGGGGTAATGTTGAACATTCGCCACCGATAAGGCAAGTGCTTGGTGGTGAAGATGGACGACAAAGCTAATCGTTAGTTCTGCCTTAACTTCTTCTTTGTCAGGACCAAGGACATTGTGGCCAATGTCGACGGCATTCCCGAAGCTTGGAACTACACTCATAAGTGCCCTATTTCCTTTTGTTTTTTTCTTTTGATTCCGAACTTTGATTGATGATGACTTTTTTGTTTTCCCTTTTGTAGCCAACAATCAGCCTCCTTCTCTGGCCCTTATATTTCTGACCGGAATCGACTCCTCTCTCACATTGTAGGGATCCGTGATTGGCCAAGTTTAATCAAGAAATTAGGCCTGCTCTCCCTTCAACTGGAAATTTCCTATCTTTGGTCTGGGTCGCTCCGTCTCCTATTATATGCGGATTCATTTTGTTGATTGAGTACTATCTTTTTCGTACGCAGGGGTTCTCGGAGGAGCCGGGCACCAATGCTTCTTTCTGTAGGGTGGCTGCTACCTCCTCGTTCGGCTCCTATTACGGCTACTACATCTTTCTTTTTGGTCTCGACCTCAGCTACCGTAACTTGGGATCCCGTGTCCTTCTGCGACTCCTGCTACCTGACCTTTTTCGCTAATTGATGAGGAAGACGTCTCTCCTGAAGTCGATGGTTTGATGCCTCGTAAGAGGAGGGCTGTGGACATCGGCGAAAGAGACCGGCAACCGTCATCGTAGGAGATAGTGGCCTTGTCCTTCGGGAGACAGCCACAGTGCATATCGGGAGAGCCTAGAGGCAAATTCTAAGGCCCCTTGTTTGGAGGAAACGAGTATGCGTCCTGCGACGGAGGCGGTCGAAGGCGTGGTAAGCAATGACGGCCCTGTTCCTTCGAGGCGTAGAGAGGCCTCATCTTTCGAGGTCGCGGCGGACGTGCCTTCCTCAACTAATGATAGAAGGAAAGTCGTCGTTAAGGAGGATGTTGGATCTGACTCCGACATGGACGCTGACGACTTGAGATGATTGACGGGTTGAGGATGATTGATGAGGGGATTACTCAACTTGAAGTGAGGTTGGAACGGGTTCGAGAACTATATCGATCCCGATGGACCGTAATCTGCTCGTGGATACCGAGAATATTATCCCCTCCCTTGTCCCCCTTTGTTATGAAGTGGAGGGTAAGACCCTCAAGACTATAGATGACAGTGACCCTCAAGACAATAGATGACAGCGACCTGCCAAATTACATTGTCGGCCTCACCTTTCTGGTAAGTACATTTGCTATCCGTTATTTTCCTTAGGTTTTGTTCTTTCATAGGCCCTAACTTCATTCATTTTGTAAACGGTCGTCCTGGAGATTGAGAGTGCTCGTAGGGAGCAGAGATACAAAGACATTTATGTGAAGTTGAAGGATAAGCACTTCAAGTGCCTTGAGAAGTACCGGGAACTCCAGTGTCGGCTCCGCGAAAGCGGCTATGTGCGCCAATTGAGGGACGACTTGAAGGCAAGAGATGAGGAGCTAGTGCGGATGGTGAGGAAGTGGAGCGTCTTGGAGGGGACGTTGAGGAGCAAGGATAAAGAGCTCGATCTCAGCAAGGGGGTCGAAGCCCAGTGTAGTAATCTTCAAGCTCAGGTGGTTTCCTTGCGAGACCAACTTGAGGAGTGTCAGTTCAGGGCAAAGGCTCTTAGTGGCGAGGTCGCCGAGAAGATGGAGGAGCTAGAGAAGGCAGAGTCCACTCGGTCGGAGGCTTTGAGGAAAGCAGAGTCTCTTGAGGTGCCGATCTAGACTCTCAGTTCCGAGCGAGAAAATAATTCAATAATGGCAAGGTTTAGAGAAGAGCGGCTCAATGAGAGGATTGAGGAATTGGAGAAAGAGACCGCTGATCTTTACGATCGAGTGGCTGCTTTGGAGGCCGAGAATGCTAAACTTCTAGAACGGCCCTTTTCATCGGCCACTTCCGGCTTCCCCAACATTCCTTGTGATTTATACAAAGAGTGAATTCATGCCGAAGCCCGGCTGGATGTGCTTCGCGAGTTGCATGTAGCAGGCTCCGTTTCTGCTGCAGACTTTAAGGGTGCTCCTAGTAAAGCTCGCAAGGCTGGAATCGCATGTGGTTATGATCCGGCTACTCCTCCTCCCGGAAAGGAAGATGAGGGCGACGAGGATGCTATAGATCGTCTTAAGAACGAGGCTTGGTATGATTCCATATACCCCCCCCCCCCC